>CM040243.1:46638066-46721487 GCA_022545495.1 Chrysanthemum lavandulifolium
CGTTGCAAATATTGCAATCATCTAGGGGAGTACACCCGTCACATAGACGTAATATTTTGCATAAGTTAGTTGCAAATGAACTAGATTAGTATTACTTTCTTGACGCCTTACTTAGGGATGGACTCGTCGAGGGGAGTAACGACGAGATCCTTTCCCGCTACTTGCTCTCTATTTTTTTCCTTTCACATGTTTTTCTTAAAAACGATGTGTTGCTTTCTTTCAAACACTTTTTGTTTCGACAAAAGGGGAGAAGAAAGTAAAACTACAAATTCAAACTTTACTAATTTTAGCTTTTCCTTAAAATAATCTTATGTTTTGTCATCAACAAAAGGGAGATTGTTAATACAAATAAGCCATAAAAACGCTTATTTATATTTTACGATCTTCCAATGTTTTGTCGATAACAAAAGTAAGATCATTTTAAGGAAACAAATAAAATACGTAAATGGTTTGAACTAATAGTTTTCTAACACACTTACGCTTTCACATAAAACACTAAAACAAGTATAAGTGATTTTATGATTTAGATACATATGTACAACAACTAGTGTTTACATATTGGGTTAAACATATACTTAAACTAAGTATACTAAAATGGGTAAAACTAAGTGTATGCTAAATTGGGTAAATACAAGTATATACTAAATGGGTAAATACTAGCAAATGGTTTTGACCCATAACCCATGGTTTTATATATACCACTTAACCAAGTTCATTGTATCCTTAAGATACATTGTATCTAGAAAGAAAACCATGGATCAACCCATAACCCATGACCCATAACCAAAAATACCCATGGGCAAAGAGGAGCGGACCACGGATCCCTAGCTTTGTGCTAGCCGGATCCCTTGTGGTAGGGATCCGGGGAAACAGTAAGATTTTTCCTCTATAAATAGTGAGCCATTTCTTCATTATACCTCACCCCTTTCTAACATACTTTCTCCCCTTAGTTAAATCTCACTAACCTTAGATCCAAGAGATCTATGTTTGTAGTCTGGTTTTTGTGTGATCTTTTAGGTTCCTCTTAAAAGCAAGATCACCACCTTTGAAGTCGAGCAAGCTCAAGTCCATGAGTTGCCAAGCTTCCTCATCATCAAGGCTATTGAAGTCCTCTTGTTGATGATCCCTTTCTTTCTTCAAAGAAGCGTAGTGTTAAAGATATTAGTGAAAGATGTCTCAAGTGTCAAGACGAAGATATTAGTGAAGGGTATCTATCGTCTATAGGATAAGCACTTGTGGTAGGTGCTTAGAAGTCAAGACAAGAAGCATTAGTGAAAAGTGCTTAGAAGTGAAGACACAAGACATTAGTGAAAGGTGTCTTGTAGATCTAGTCAAAGGCATTAGTGAAAGGTGCCTTAGATGTACATTCGATATGGTGTGTTTCGATGTACTAGATAGACTAGCATTAGATTCAAAGATATTGATGTCCTTGATGATGTTGTAAGGGAGTAGATCTCCTTTGGGATTAGTCGTTGGTGTAGTGTGGTAGTAGTTCCTCCATTGCAATGGAACTAGGTACTTAGCCTAGTACCTAATAAAGGGTAGGCGACGTTGTGAAGGTGTAGTTCACCTAAGGTGTGAAAGAACTCGTTGGTTAGCCTAGCACCGTATAAAGGGTAGGTGACGTTGTGTAGGTGTGGTTCGCCTTGGTGTGAAAGAACTCGGTATTTAGCTTAGTACCGGAAAAGGTTAAGCGACGTTGTGAAGGCTTCTCCGCCATAAGGAGATTGGTGTAGTGTTTACAAACCATCGAGTAGGTGACTCGGGAGTGGAGTAGGGCAAGGAAGGTGTCCTTGTAGCCGAACCACTATAAATACTCGCGTTGTGGTTTTGTGCTTCTTACACTTATCTTTTCATTACATATCCTTATATGTTTGTTTATCAACATCCAACACACACAACCAAATAGATTGACATAAGTCGATCTAAATAGTTTAAAAGGAAGTTTTAATTGGTAAAACTATTCAACCCCCCTTCTAGTTTTCCACACATGTTATTTTTGTAAAGCATTTACATATAGCCATTTAAATACAAAAATGTAGTAATTAAGCATTTGTTATAATAGTTTATTAGGATGGGTAAAAACCATAACCCATGGACCTTAACCCATACCCAAGTTGGCTAGATACAATGTATACTTAGATACATTGAATCTAAAGAAAACCCATGGACCAACCCATAACCCATGACCCATAACCAAAAACCCATGGGCAAAGAGGGCGTTCCACGGATCCCTAGGATTACACTAGACGGATCCCAAGTGGAAGGGATCCATGGGATCCGGGAACAGTGAAGATTTTGCCTATAAATAAAGAGCCATTTCTTCATTCTAACTCACCCTCTTCTTACTAAATCTCTCAAATACTCTCATTCTCTTCTAACATATAGATCACTTGATCTAGAGAGTTGCTCTTCTTTCTATTGTGATCCTCATATAGGTCCTTTCTAAGGCGAGATCACGAGCATTCTACAAGTCATCCAAGCAAGGGGTCCTTGATTGATTTGTCACTCCATAAGATTTCATAGCGAAGATCTTGTATTTGATATTTCACATATTTGTTGTGTAATAGTCGTGTTGGTTTGGTCCACCGTGTTACGGACTCGGTATCAGCTTTTACCGGAAAAGTGTAAGCAATGTTGTGAAGGCTTCTCCGCCAGTGAAGGAGTTTGTTGACATAGTGCTTGAACTCTCGAGTAGGTGACTCGGGGAGTGGAGTAGGGCAAGGAAGGTGTCCTTGTAGCGAACCACTATACATCGGTTGTGTCTTTTCTTTCCTTCGCTTTACTTTATTTACTTGCTTTATCATTAGATCTATACTTCTCTACATCCATAAGATCTCACATATTAACGAATCTAAAGTTTTGAAACTAACGTAAAATCGGCAAAACTATTCAACCCCCTTCTAGTTTTCCACAATTGGCATCAAGAGCTAAGTTTATAAAAGTTTTAAAGTAAATTTGTATTTTAAAAACTTTTCGATCACTATGGGTTCGAAAATTATAAGGAAGGGCAATCTATGCAACGACCACCACTACTTGAAACTAATGGTTTTATTTATTGGAAAAATAGATTCAAACATATGTGAAATCTAAAGATATTGTTCTTTGGTACATTATTGTTGAAGGCGACTTTGAGGCTACCTCAAAAGACGATAAAGGAATTTAGTTAACATACCTCATGATAAATTAAATGATGAAATGAAGAAAAGCTTTCTAAAAATAGGGAAGAAAAATGGTTTTATATAATGCTTTACCGAAAAGGAATTCAAAGAATTTCTATGCTTAAAACCTCTAAAGAAATTTGGACTTCTTTAGTTGTAACTCATCAAGGCAACCAACAAGTTAAGAATAATAAAATTGATTTATTTGTTCAACAATATGAACAATTTTCCATATCGGATGAGGAAACTATAGATCATTCTTTGCTAACTTTAATACTATTATTACATTGTTACAAGCACTTGATGAATCTTTTCTAGCCGTAACCATGTTAGGAGATATCTAAGGGCACTTCCATCGAGTGGAGATCCAAGGTGACGGCGATCAAGAGTAAAAAGATTTGACAATCCTCACCCTCGATGAACTCATAGGCAACCTAAAAGTCTACGAGCTTGTCCTTGCCAAAGACTCAAGCCTCAAAGGTAAAAGAAACACAAATCTCTTGCCCTTAAAGCCAAAAAGGCTTCAAGAGATGAAGAGAACTCTCTTCGAGTAGTGACGACGACTTAGCACGCTATGGCGGTGAGGACTTTAAAAGTTCTTTAGAAGAAATGGAAGATCGTCAAACAACCATATGACGATAAGAAAGGCTTTCGAAAAGCAAAGAGGACGAGAAGCCAAAGGATGATCGACTTGCTTTAAATGTGGGGACCCAAACCACTTTATTAGTAAGTGTCCCAAACGGGATGATCATAAAGCGTTATGAGCGCACGTGGGGAATGAGCGACGAGGAGGACGAAAAAATTTGTCTCATGGCAAATGACGAGGTGTGCTTAAGGTCGATCTAGACCCGATGAATGGGTCAAGGATAAGCGGGCACGAGGCACATGACCGCAATAGGATCTATTCTCCACATATGAATCCGTAAATGGAGGTAATGTGGTGTTTGGAAATAAGCAAAGTAGAATCATCGGTAAAGGTACGATTTCTAACAAATCTCTAACCATTAACGATGTGTGTCACGTAGAAAACATAAACTTTAATCTCTTAAGTATAGGACAAATATGTGATAAAAGTGCAATGTACTTTTACCAAACCCATAGATAAGATACTAAAAATGGCATAACCATAGGAAGAGGAATTAGGAAACATGGAGTCTATGTCATTAAAATTAGTAATGAACCTAAAGACAAACTTTGTCTTACCTCTATGGATGATACTTGACCTTATGGCATCAAGATTGGGTCATGCCAATATGCGACTTCTTCAATCGCTATCATCCAAAGATCTAGTAAGAGATCTACCTAAGTTAAAATATGAACATCACTTTTGTGATGCTTGTAATGTAGGAAAACAAGCTCATTCTAGTCATAAAGCTAAAACATAGTGTCAACAACTAGGTGTCTAGAATTACTACATATGGATCTATTTGGTCCATCCGCTATCCAAAGTTATGGAGGCAACCACTACACTTTGGTCATAGTGGATGACTACTCTAGGTATACATGGACAAACTTTTAAAGAACAAACGGAAACCTTTAATTATTTTGAAATATTAAGCAAAAGATCCAAAGACAACTAGGAAGTCCTATAGTGTCTATTAGGACGGATCATGGTAGGAATTGATAATGAAGTGCAATTTGGAGCCTTTTGTGACGCTAATGGTATTACTCACAACTTCTCGGCTCCACGCACTCCACAATCGAATGGGGTAGTAGAAAGAAAGAATAGAACCCTACAAGAAATGAGTCGAACAATGCTTAATGAACAATCCATACCTCAAAAGTTTTGGTGTAATGTCGTTGATACTTCAACGTACATACTCAATCGAGTCTTAATAAGACCAGTTTTAGGTAAAACTCCATATGAGTTACTCCGAGGCAAAAAGCCTACGTTAAATCACCTTAGAGTCTTTGGAAGCAAATGTTTTATTCTAAACACTAAAGATTACTTTACAAAATTTGATCTTAAATCAACCGAAGGTATCTTTCTAGGTTATTAGCCAAATAGCAAAGCTTACGTCATATTAAACAAAGAAACAATGAAGGTAAAAGAGTCATTAAATATAAAATTTGATGAAAGTCCACCCAAACCCTCTCCACCTCTTGTCGATGACGAGATCATAGAAAGTGATGCTATAGTGATAAAGAAAAAGATAAATGAAGAAGAAGAACCTTTAAATAATGAAATCATAAACATTAAAGAGTCCAAAGATCACCCCATAGATAAAGTCATAGGAAAGCTAAACGAACGAACATTAAGGTCTCAAGTTCAAAATCAAAGTAGCTTGTTTTGTTTTGTTTCAACCATAGAACCCAGGAATACACAAGAAGCCATAAAAGATGAGAGTTGGGTAATGGCTATGCAAGAAGAACTAAATCAATTCATGTCTAATGATGTTTGAACGCTTGTCCCTCCACCTAGTAATCAAACCATAATAGGAACCAAATGGGTATATAAAACAAATTAGATGCAAACGGGTAGTGTCTAGGAACAAGGCTAGACTCGTTGCCCAAGGGTATAACCAACAAGAAGGAATAGACTTTGATGAGACCTATGCCCCGTGGCTAGATTAGAGTCTATAAGAATACTTCTTGCGATGCTTGTGCTAATGATCTAAAGCTTTATCAAATGGATGTCAAAAGCGCTTTTCTAAATGGTCTCATTAATGAAGAAGTATCGAGCTCAATCTTTGGGCTTCATCGATTTTGAAAACCCAAACATGTATATAAATTAAAGAAAGCCCTTTACGGTCTTAAACAAGCTCCAAAAGCTTGGTATGATAGACTCAAGTCATTTTAATTAAACACAACTATACCATGGGGCTAGTTGACAACACACTTTTACTAAGAAAAGAGTCACATATAATCATAGTGCAAATATATGTAGATGATATTATATTCGGATCCACTTGTCAAGACATGTGTGATGATTTCTCTAAAATCATGCATGACGAGTTCGAGATGAGTATGATGGGAGAACTTAGTTTCTTTCTTGGTCTACAAATTAAACAAGTAGAAGATGGTATCTTCTTTAATCAATCTAAATACATAAAGGAGATGTTAAAGAAATTCGGTCTAGAAGAGTCGAAACCAATTAGGACACCAATGTCATCCGACACCAAACTCACAAAAGATGAAGACGGCGAATCAGTCAATAATACTAAATATCGTGGCATGATAGGTAGTCTTCTACCTCACGGCAAGTAGGCGGATATCATGTTTAGTGTTTGCTTATGTGCTAGGTTTCAAGAAGACCCTAAAATATCACACCTAGAAGCCGTAAAAGGATATTTAGATACATTAAGGGTACAACACAATTAGGATTATGGTATCCTAAGGCACGGGAGTAGAAACAATTGTATATGCGATTCGACCATGCGGTGATTACGTTGATAGAAAAAGTACAAGTGGGGTATGTACTTTCATGGGATGTTGTTTAACATCTTGGTTTTCTAAGAAACAAACGGCATTAGCAATATCAACAACTGCCGAGCATCGTCTCCGCCGAAAGCATGCCAACAAGAACTATGGATGAAACAAGCGTTAGTCGACTCACGACATTCATCTAAGCGACATAGCCATCCTATGTGACAACAAAGGTGCCATCGACTTAAGCAAGAATCCGTATTGCATTCTCGCACAAAGCATATAGAGATTCGACATCACTTCTTAAGAGACAATGTTCAAAAGGGGAACATCTCTATTGAGAAGGTAGCATCCGAAGACAACATAGCCGACGTGCTCACCAAACCATTGAAGCGGTAACAATTCAACCTACTTCGTCTTGGTCTTGGTCTAATGGAACAAACATCATAACTTATTTGACTCTACAAGGTATGTAAACACTAGCCTTCTTCTTTCTGAGTCTAGGATCTCTATTTCACGCACAACTCACAAACAATACGGGAATTTTCAAAACCTAAGATAAGTTTTCGACTTATAACTTTCTTATTTTTTTTAACACATACACATTTTCTAAGAAAAACTCTTTTCAAAATGTTTTCTAAAAGAATGATACCTTCCCGTATCAATTTCACAAAAGCAATTTCTCACGTCTAGGACAAATCGCTTTTTCATTATTAATACAAAGTAAAAAAACCCGTTTTCATTGCATCTCATGTCTTTTGAATGCTAAAGGGGACACATAAATAATATGTGTTTTCGGGTACATTCATTTAAGCAACAATGAATTAGGAGCATTGATAACACTCAATTACGTACTTATGTACTAAATATGTGTTTCGGGTTATCTCAATCGGATGCTTTTTCTACTTCTAGTTTATTTTCTTTTTCCTTTTAGAGGTCGAGATAACCGCAACTCCAAATAGTTTGCATATAGGCACAATAGGCAAAATGTTTCAAAAGGAAAATTTTGTCGCTCGAATCACTGGACCCACGGATCCCGGCCTTCATGCTGGGCCGGATCCCTCGAGGAAGGATCCGTGGGATCCGTGAGACGAGTCGCTTTTACCTTCTATTTTTCTCACTTTGGATGAAAAATCCACATTTGTTTTATTTTTGAGTATGTCTTTAATGCTTGTGTTCTCATGATCACATGCCTTAAATTCATATCTAATCATTAGATTTTAATCCACATTTTGAGTCAAGCATTCATTACAATGCTTTGTTTTTCTATATAGAACTCCCAAAATGCTTGCATAATCCATCTCATCCTCACAAACACAATACACCATGTCCTCCACAAACCCTTTAGATGAATCACCTAGTACAAAAAATCATCTTCATGATACCCAAACCTTTGTACTACCACCATCCAAAATACCACAATCAAACTCTAGGATATCCGCACGGATTAGTATCCGATCTTGTTGCTTAGCAAAACCAACCTCAAATGGTTCTTCCTCAACTAACAACTCACCACAAGATGCTTCCTTTATAGCACCTCCCTCATCACCAACAAGTACACCAACTTCATCACCACCTAAAGTCACTCTTTTGGAACTCCTTAAGACTCCAACAAGAACCTAAAATGGTTCTTCCTCAACTAAACAACCTAAACAAAAAGAACCTAAACTAAACAACCTAAACCAACCTCAAATGGTTCTTCCTCAACTAAGCAACCTAAACAAAAAGAAATAGTCTTTTCAACACCCCCCACATCTCCAAATACTATTTTTCAAGATCTTGAAACATCACCACCATTAGCTCCCGTCACATTACAAGAACGTCTAGGTTCTTTACCACCACCATTTACAAACATTCGGATGTTGATCCATATTTTCCTATTTTCCACCACTTCTTCCGCATAACTCAAATCAAAACAACCGGAAAACTTCCGCACTCATTACCCACATCATTTACATTGTGAACATTGCCAATCCACTAGGGAAATCGCAATAGAAGTTGGGAAGAAATGCGTTTCATACTCAACCTCATCCTTGATCGCATCAATACCATCACTCATCAAAACCTTCATCCATAACCTTATGCAAGCATGGAAGGAATCACTACTACTATTTTCTATTTTTAGTATTTTTTCTTTTGAAGTCATTTTCAAGAACAAGTCTTGTTCTTATTGTTACATCTTATGCGTGGCATAAATACCACTACAATTTGTTGTTTTATTACAAGGTCTTGTTTACATACCTTGGCTCCCAATCTTGATTCTCATCAATCACAAGATTATTTAAGCATGTTACTAACCTTTTTTTGTAGGATTTTTTATTTTTCTTCTCTTGACGCCCCAAACAAGGGGAGCTACGGTCGGGGAGTTAGCGTTTATTTCTTCCAGGGTTAACTTTTGTTTCGACAAAAGGAGAGAAGAAGTAAAACTTAGGGGCTTTCAAAATTACATCTATTATTAAGTTTTACTCATCATAACATTATGTTTTGTCATCAACAAAAGGGGAGATTGTTAATACAAATAAACCGTAAAACGTTTATTAATATTTCGATCTCTTTGTGTTTTGTTGATAACAAATATAATGTTATCTTAAATATAATTATAAGGATACATGTTATTTTGTAAAGCATTTACATATAGCCATTTAAATACAAAATGTAGTAATTAAGCATTTGTTGTAATAGTTTATTAGGATGGGTAAAACCATAACCCATGGACCTTAACCCATACCTGTTGGCTAGATACAATGTATACTTAGATACATTGAATCTAAAGAAAACCCATGGACCAACCCATAACCCATGACCCATAACCAAAAACCATGGGCAAGAGGCGTTCCACGGATCCCTAGGATTACACAGGCGGATCCCAGTGGAAGGGATCCGTGGGATCCGGGGAACAGTGAAGATTTTGCCTATAAATGAGAGCCATTTCTTCATTCTAACTCACCCTCTTCTTACTAAATCTCTCAAACACTCTCATTCTCTTCTAACATATAGATCACTTGATCAGAGAGTTGTTCTTCTTCTATTGTGATCCTCATATAGGTCCTTCTAAGGCGAGATCACAAGCATTCTACAAGTCATCCAAGCAAGGGGTCCTTGATTGATTTGTCCTCCATAAGATTTACATGGCGAAGATCTTGTATTTGATATTTCACATATTTGTTGTGTAATAGTCGTGTTGGTTTGGTCCACCGTATTACGGACTCGGTATCTAGCTTTCTGGGAAAAAGTGTAAGCAACGTTGTGAAGGCTTCTCCGCCAAGTGAAGGAGTTTGTTGACATAGTGCTTGAACTCTCGAGTAGGTGACTCGGGGGTGGAGTAGGCAAGGAAGGTGTCCTTGTGGCCGAACCACTATACATCGGTTGTGTCTTTTCTTTCCTTCGCTTTACTTTATTTACTTGCTTTATCATTAGATCTATACTTGCTCTACATCCATAAGATCTCACATATTAACGAATCTAAAGTTTTGAAACTAACGTAAAATCGGCAAAACTATTCAACCCCCCCCCCTTCTAGTTTTCCACACAACTTACTATATAAACTAAAAAGAAACTACGATCAGTTCACTAAACTGATTAATTACACACGACTAAAAAACCCGCAAGTTAACTGGTTCTTAATCTTTTTAAGTGGGCTCGATTAGTTTACAAAGAAAATAAAATTTGGCTGAAAATAATTATTGGGCTGCAAATAAGTATTGGACTTCAACTACGACCAACCATCTTGTTCACAAGTTTGAGTCGATTATTATTTCTGTAACCCTAAATTTTTGATACTCAGGTCACCAACTCTTCACGTCTAACCAGAGGATCACATGTTAGGAACAAACGATTGTTTCAGGTGTTTGTAACCCTTCAACACAGCAACAAAGCACCAACAAAGCTCTTCAACCTAATCAGTGACGACTAACCCCTGAGGCACAAGTTAGTTTCTTGGATCGATTTTGGTTTTATGTAACCCTTAAGTCGCAGTTACAAATCACCAATAACACTTCGAAGCTCTTGATACCAATTGTGGTAATCTGAGGTACGCACACAGATGCACAACACAAAAAATAAAGAACACACAAGGTTGCTGCCTAACACACAGGTTATTTTATTGAAGAAACTTAACTCAAAACTCCAATACGATACAATGTAATTCCCTACCCCTCGTGGTATATATAGACTAACATAGACGCGTTGTACTATAACTAGGATTACATTAAACCTATCCTAAACCAATGAGGACTACTCCATATTAGTATAAACATTAAACGAGTTGGACTAGCACTCCAACTGGTACTTCTACTGAAACTTGATCCATGCATTCCAGCCACAATCAGACTTCATAAATTCCCAACAAAAGGTGCTTGATATGTGTTGTATTGTGTGCATCACTTGTTGTACTACTTAAAATTTTAAGACAGTGTGAGCAAAAAACTAAGAAAAAGAAATGATGACACTGGTGATTGTTCAAGAAAAAATGGACTTCAATTTAATTGAGACTGGAACTTACCATGAATTGGAAAAGCTGATTCATAGTTTCCTGCAAAATCAAATGATATAATTAAACCAAATTAAAAATCGTTATACTCCATTAATCTTAGAGAGATGAACCTGTGGAGAGGGTAAAGAAACTCGAACTGATGAATTCGGTAACAATTGATCAAAAGTTTATTGGGTACTTTTAATTCAAAACTTCTCATAATATACAGAATGTATTTTATTGCATTAGCTGTAAATGTGAAACAAATTAGTCTTTTAAGTTTTTTGTTAAAAAAATTTGAAACTTGACTTCTCTCACAAGATTGGTGTATGCTGCATTCTCAAGTTTTATTTTTGAAAGAAGAGAAAAAAAAAGTGAGAAAAAAACAAAATAAATTCGTGTTCCTGAGTTTTTATGAAGTTTTTAATAGATATAATAACTTAAATGGCCTAAAATGAAACATAACTTTTATATATAACAAAAGGTATAATTGTAAAATCATCAGTTATATTTTTTTTCTCTCCTAAGCTAGAAACGTGATATAAAAATTAATTTCCTTCATCTTCTCATCTTTTATGCCCGTTTTTGACTTTTCTCTTATTTTCTTTCATTTCAAAAACTTGAAACAAAGTGTTATTGTAAAATGACTAAAGTAGATACTTTAGAATTTAAGTATTGCTTTTTAATGAGGGCAGAATTGTCTCTTTTAACTTCTCCTAAAATAGAATATATTGATGACATGTGATTTAGTATATGTTAAATTGTTAATCACGTATGATTTTCATCTTTTGAAAGCCAAACTATATATCACATATGATTTTACAGGTCCACGTATGACTTTATTTGTAACAATAGCTACATCTTCTTCTAGATACAAATCTGAATCTATTTCATTAATAACTTGATTTTCATCATCCATAACCCGATTTCCGTTAGTTACAACATGATTTTTATCATCCATAACATGATTTTCTTCTATATCTAACAAATTGTTTGTTTATTGATAAATTGAGACCTAAAATCGAGGAAAACCCAACAATTTTTCCCTAATTTTAAAAAATTACGATAAATGACGAAGATTTTATGATGAATCAACAATTATTGAGTATGTAGTATTTTTAGAGTTGATTTGATGATTAATATCGATTGCATGTTTGTGCGTATCTGTGAAAGTGAAAACCCTTATTTTAGATGAAATTGCCCTTAAGTGTAAAAAAACATATTTAAGTGGAACCATAAAAGTCAAATAGAAGGGGTAAGGCTTTGATCTTTTCATATATTTAAAAAATAAATGATCTACATGAATATTACATCAGAACAAGTTCGATCACTTAATCATTGTCAAAATGCAATGCCAAACTTTCAGTTTGTGTAAATGTGGCAATATATGGCACCAATTCATATCTCCGAGCCAAATACTGTCACTTCAACTGTCATTGATAACTTTAGTTCCTAATGCTCAAAGTTTTCTTTAGGAAAGAGTAATGTACTACGTTAGATAGATTTGTGGTGATATCAGTTCTAGTAATTAGGTCGATGTCTCTAATGTAATGGAATTTATTCCTCGAGATTTGAGGGGAAGGCGCATGCATCTGAACTAAAGTTGGTTTATACATGTGTTCTCTTTTTCTAATCTAGATGAATAAAAGAATGAGATCAACACTTCTTTAACGGCGTTTTCTAATTTGAGGGAAATTTAGTACGAGGATGTGATCAACATTTCTTTTAGGTAGTACCCACATTTATCATGTTAATCCTTTTGAGCTCTATACGCCATGTTTTCCTGGGGGGATGCAACTAATGATCTAAAGTATTGTGCAGACGTTGTCTAAGTTAAACTACACAGATAAGAAGATACTCATGTTAAATCAGGAGAGCAAATATCTAATACGTTCAAGTACTGAAAATTAACCGACATGACTCATGAGAAAGCATTATTAATAAAATTAACAGCGCACAACAATGGCGTACGTAGATACAAAGCACTTGGATTGTTTGATAAAGATTGCTTCTACCCGTAAACTCATCCATTTGTCTTTTATCATCTTCTAGTTGTAATTTAGTACAATCTACTTTGGCATAAGCCTCAGTTATACAATGCTGACGAACCCCCACCCAAAGTCTCATTCCAGTATCCACTCGAATTCCCTTGTCCTATGCTTTCGCCATTCTCCCTTGTTGAATGTTGTTGGTTCAAGACTCCAAAAGGCAACATGATTCTTTCACCACCCTCTTGATTTCCTAGAAAGTTTCCATATGTGATTCCGTTATTCCCTTGAATAGGAAACCCCATCATTGGCTTATAGTCTTGAACACCAAATCTTGTTTCAGTGAACATTGTGTTCAAGTGTGACGTTGTATCTGTTGTTCTTGGCAGATCTTGACTAGAAGTCAAGGAAGACGATAAAAGTTTGCATTGCTAGTTTCAATCTTAGGAAACTTCATGAACTGTGAGAAACCTTGATGATATTCCTCTTTGTAGCTTGAGAAGCTAAGTTAAGATCTTGAACTTCATGGCTAGTAAAATTTTGAGACGAAAACTGTGAAAGATCAACAGGTTTAGACATAGATGATGCAGATGATACGGTTCGCTTGTTCTTTCTTGAACCACCACCAACCGGAACACTTCTAAGTGATCCACCTTTTGTCCAATACCTCTTACATGCCTTGCAATAGTATCTTGGTTGAGTTAAGCTATAATTGTTGTAGTAACAAAACTTAGTATTGGTCGAATTGCATCTAGGACAGTTGACCGCTTGTTGATCTTGTGGCTTTGCCTTCTTTTCTTGCACTTGATTATAGCTTCCATCATTCCTGACATCCTACAATCAAGTCATAACCATTAAGGAAATATGTTTAGTTAGAGACTAAATATAAAGACAACAAGAAAACAAGCTATAACTTTCTGTTTTGGATGATTCTTCAAAAGGCAAAAAATAAAGTTGCATACTTTTGCTAGAATAGAACCAATTTATCACTACCCTTTTAAAAGTTTCAAAAAGAAAAAGTCACCATAACAAGAACCAACATAGACTAACTTTCCCACAACATCATCGCCTTAACGAAACTAGTTAGTTTTCATGCGAAGCGATTCATCTGCATGATCATACCTTTGCCCATTGAGCAGCATCCATGATATGAAGGTGTTGTATAACTTTGACTAATGTTTTTGCTTGTTGTGTTTAATTTAAAGAAAGCAGGAGAGAATGTTTTGAAATTGCTTATGTTTTGGCTTTATTTGGTGAGTTAGATATGCATAATGAGTGCTGAAAGAGATAAAAGGATTTTCTTTTTGACTTACTGTTGTGAAAACAAACTGCTTTTTTGTTGGTGGGTTGTTTGTTTATATTTGTTTAGTGGAAGTGGAATTTTGATCTATCAAAGGTGACCTCTATGAATGCATGAAAGTGGTGGAAATTAGTAGATCCTTGCTGTCCTCGATCATGATATAATGTATGCCTTTATTTCCAAATAATAAGTTTATGAATTAATTCAACAATAATGCTTCAATAGATGAACATTTACTTATTGTAGCTCAAATGCTACATTGCTATGTGTCCAACTTTTTCTATTTGTTAATGGTTTGTGACATATAGCAGAATGTGATTATGCATTGATAGATAATAGGCTAAAACCTGTGCATAATGGCGATGTATAATGATAAATAGTCATACTTATCAACTGCGGTTACGGTGTGACCTTAATGCAACTCTTAGGGATTTAATTGTAGCCACTGTGAGAAAAATAAAAAAGTTTTATGAGTTAAACTGAAAAATGATAAAGTTTGGGGATTAAAAAATTCAAATTATTACCTTAATGGTAGACGTTATCACCTTTTAATCACGGATATATTAGTAATTTTCTACTTTCTATTCTACAAGATTTTAAGAAAATATGTGTTCTCTTTATATGTGTTTAAGATGTTAAGGATTTGAAGTAACTATACTTAAACAGAGATTGTAATGGTAAAATTATTATAGTAGAGCTTTCTGTATTTTTAAAGTAAAAGTTATCATTTTAAAGTTGTAGTAGATGTAAAAGTGATGAATCAAAAGGAGATATATGACGTGATAACTTTAAAGAAAGAAAAAAAGTTCCGACAGAATGAGCCAAAGAAAATTAGATGCAGTTCATTATACTTTTAGCACATGATTAATCATAATGATTTTCAACTTACGAGTTGTGATCACCTTTTTTTTCTTTTTGCATCATTTTTATAACGTTCTTGTTTATATGTTACTTATGACGATGCATTTTCTTGATTGATTTTGTATGATGATAAACTACAGGAATTTCATTAAGTTTCTTTATAATAACCAATGGCGTTTTATAAGCTATACATTACCATTACGAAAAAAGAACAGTTACAATTTTCTTTAGTCCTGGTAACATGGTTGTTGCAAAAGTCATTTGTATTTTGTACTTTAAAGCTTGTCCTTGAAAAAGGTTGGCATGCTTGAGAGATTAGTCACTTGAGTAAATTTCACGACTTAGACTAATCGTAGTGCCGACCAAACCTAGGGTAAGTCTCCCCTCTGAGTCACGCCCCCTCCCTCTACGGCGACCCCATCGAACGCGGTCCCTCCCTCCTTTTTTTATTGGTTGGGTCATCTTACTTGGGTTGCATGATTTGTGTGCAAGTGTTTTTTATATTAATTTTTGTGAGGTATGTTTTTTGTTGTTATCAGAGTCATCTTACTACGAGCTTAGGGTCATTCGTTTTGCCTTAAAGAAAGAAGGTGAGGTGGCATGGGTGACCTAACATTTCGATCAGCCTTATATCAAGATTATAACTTTGTGATATATTTTCTACGATAGACTTTTCGAAATGTGACAGATTTTTATGTTGAATTATACCTTCGAACATTTAAATTTTTGACCATATTCATATGCATAGATGTTTTAAGATTCTATTTATATACAGTATCGTTTTTCACAAGGAAAAAAAGAAGCTCCTTCCTTTGTCAAATATCTCGAGGTTTCTTGATATAAGACTGCATTAATAGTTTAACTAAATAACATACAATGTTATTTTTTTAATTAGAAATTACTAAGAAAGAATGAGAATGACGATGACGAGGTCTATTTTGTTTTGTTTTGTTGAAAAAATCAGAAGTGTAAAGCAGACAAAAGCAAGTGTGGTGGGGGATTCATCATAGTGCTGGGTGGACTAAAATGACATGGACACCAACCTTTCAACACAACCAAAAATTGCACTAACATCTTACCTTTGACTCTTCATCATATTACTTAGAGGTGTCCGCGTTCTAATAGTCTGTGATATAAAAATTCGATGAATCGTGTATTTTAGTTTATTATTTCATAAATTTTCGGATATCAAATTTATGTGATATATTTTTAATCCTTAACTAAGAAATTTATTTTGTCTTTTTGGTTTTATTTAAAGCGATTCAGTATAATATGGCTGTTTTACCAAGTGTCAGATTCGTACCGGCCCGTTTGGTCCGTCTTCATTCGGCTCAAGTTCATTTTATTCTTGACGTTCGAACTGAATATTTGTATAATGTCTTTTATTATTTGTATTAGTGACATTTAATGCGGGATTGTGTTTAAGTTGGTTGTATAATATGCTTGATAATTTGTATTCTTATGTAAGGGGTGTTTTAATAAACTGCATTAATTGTATTTATTGACCACATTAATAGCATTAAAGTGGTGTTTTGTCTTTTTAATATGTGCATTAATATGTTGTATACTATGCTTATTTGGTTGTAAGTTTGAAAATGATGTGCTTTCAAGTGTTGTACATCATGCTCAATTTGTTGTAAGTCTGAAAGTCTGAAATTTTTTTAGGAAAGAGATGCATCCGTGTATTATAAGTAGTAGTAGAGATAACTTGATGGATCTTTGTCGTCTTCTATACATTAAATATTCCTTAAATCAGTTTAAGTACATGTAGTAATGGCGTCGGTTGCTTTGTTAAGAGCACTCGGTACCGTGGCTCAAGAAAAATAGCCACCTCAGCACCATACCCAATTAAAGCAAGCCTTGGCGTATGCCAGTTTATTAGCTTAGAATTTGGCGTGGGGGTGGGGTACTATGGCTTGGCTTCTAGAGGCGCCAAATCAAATGCCTCATGGGATTTGGCAGGGTGAGGCGTTATGGTACCGAGTGCTCTAAGGAAACGCGTATGTAGGCTTACACACACATCTTACTTACCTTAGTATATGTATGTATACGACTATGCCAGAGATAGTAAACCAAAATAAGGACCCATAATTTATGAAAGTAAGTAGTTTCTCAGCATGTGTTGGTTGTGTAACAAAAGTGTCTTTGGCCAGCCCCAAGAAAAATAGTGGTAAGGCCTTGTTAGAACCAGTAAGAGGTCTCAAGCTAAAATCACTTTAGCTAGAAACGACTTCGGTCACCCACCTTAGCTAATCTACAATTGTTGAGGGTTAGTCATTTACCAAGCTCTAAAGCTTCCAGGTAGTTTGTGAAATCTAGAGTTTACCTGATGTCCACCTAAGGTGCTGCGGGTAGGCTTTCCAACAAAAAAAAAAGATGGTAAACTTTGTAGTAGGCATTTATATTCACAGGTTACTCATATTGATTAAATAAAGACTAGGACCAATGTGGAATAGATATAAAAAATATGGACGCGCTTTAGGTTTGTTGAATATGGGACGAGGAATAAAAAAAACCATTAGTCTACTGTGGTACAATTTTTCGGGTTGGTTCTGGGTCTAATCAACCGCTGGCTGAGTAAGTGAGTAGATACAACTATACAAGGTCCTGAAAATGGAGACCCACACTGAGCACTGAAAGTCTGAAACTGACCAACTATGTCAAGGTTGAAAAGATGCCGACTGTGGGCTAATAGTGACGTGCTACCTGTTTGGCTAGGCCTATGAAAAAGAAGCCTGGAAATCATAATTGGGTTTGACCCAATTAACAGATAGGACTCAGTCACTCAGCCCAAGTGATGCAAGTACACCCACTAATCGACACCAATCAAAGGTTGTGTCATGTGGGTTCAAGTCTGATGACGGACATGTATATGTTAAAATAATTAAACAACTCCTGCAAACGAGGAATGACTTAAAGAAAGTGCAGTTAAATCTATTCGTATAATAGCTCTTAAGGTAAGCTACCTAGTAATGGCATAAACTCAAGGAACCCTCATGATGTCAAGAGCCCAAGATCTCATTTCTGTTCTAATGCCTATAAAGTGTCTGCGTAAAGAGAATTTGTCCAAGCAGAAAATTACCTAAAGCATCTATCGTCTCTACAGCTTGCTCCTTACTATCAATTAAATAGGACTAGCTTTGTTAACATTTCTGTTCTATCAAGGGTGCATCAAAGAGGGGTTCACTTTTCGAACCATTAAGTGTGTTTTTCTATTGCAGATAGCCGGATGCCCGGATATACCAATGTTCTTGAAAAAATACATGACGGATGGCGCCAAAAAGCGCCAACTATGATATCAATTATGCATTTCCATTTCCGCAACTTGTTTACATTTGTTCCTTCTCTCATAGCCAAACTATGATTTTCTTGACATTTTGCAAGTGTAGTGGTTGGTTTGCAACAAAAAGGTCAACTACTGTCACTATGGTTTGATATATCAACCACTCCAACATCAAATCCTAGTGAAAGTTGAACCCATAAACACAGTTAAGCCTACTTGGTTTTATACTCTTATTCTTCGTGTACTGCTGAGGTCCAGTTTACCAGATTAATTGCGCAACTTGAAACGTTTTTTGTGCAGTACGTAGGGCATTGAGCTGTGAAAACTACGTAGCAAGAAGGGACCTACGTTAGCTATGGTTTGTAGAACCCAACATTAACATGAACATTAACATTAAGTCATTAAACTGTATTCAAACTCACCTCTCAGCACGCACCTAGCTGGCAGGAAGCCTCTCACTACACTACTTAGCTCTATGTTGGAATATGACCTATTTTTACTCTCCCATTCTGCATATCTACCGGGATCAATCAACTTAAGTACCAAGTAAGTACTAATTCCAGAAAAGAATTTCACTAGTCAAATGACAGCGCTCCATCTTAAGACAAGAAAAAGAGCATGAAAAACAATTAGCTATAAAAGGGTATAAACTGCAGTCTGCAGATATACAGTAATTCTGTACGAGTGTAATCACTTCCTATTTTAGCTTGGGCTTGCTTACGTATATGAATGCCATGAATAACCCATTCCAAGAGACAAAAAAGTAAGCCAAAATTCGTAATACCTCCCGCAAAGAGAAGGAGCTGCTGCGCACCACTATTTACCTAAAACAAATTAAAAACTGATATACAACACATAAGTAGATCATTAAGTACCAAAAGAAAAAGATCACCAGGCAGGCAGATAAAACAAACATAGTGAATCGACCTAACACATAGAATTCAAACTTCCAAATAATAATTTCCAGCTAACAGATCTAAAAACGTTGATCTTTGCATTGTTTAACAGCGTCCACAAAATCATGACAAAATGTACGAAAGTATCAGCAACAATAAATAAACAGTAGAACATTTATTCAAACCTAAGCCTCAATAGTCGGCTTAGATTAAATCTACAATAGTATCCAAAGTGTTACAAGATCATATTAATGTCAATGAGACAATAACCATACAAATATAAAGAAGAGACAAGATCTGTGAGATGATCAGAAATTCTAACCCTAGATTAGAGGACTTATTAAATAGGAGATTAAGATACACAAAGACCCTCTAACGGCTATAAATGACTCATCACAGAAATGAAATCTTCGTGAAATGAGCTTCTTGGAACTTTAAACCATTTATCTTTGTCATGATTAACCTCTCGTAATAAGCCCTAATGAACATAATTTGAAGACCATTGTGATTGATAGAATGACATGTTTCTTGCCATGAGATTAATACCCCAAAATTTAACATTCCCCTTAATCGATGGGCAAACATATCAAACAATATCAATTTTCACACACAATTTATCTTGATAAGCAGGGAGGTTTTAGTAAGTATGTCTGCGGTTTGGTTTGAAGAGCCAATCTTTTGGCACTTATAACACCTCTTGCAATTTTTCCACGATGAAGTGAACATCAATTTCAAAGTGTTTTGATCTTTCATGAAAAAGCAGGATTGACAAAGAAGTTGTAAAAGCGGTTGTTATCACAAAAAGATTAACAGGAGATTGATATCAACTTTAGATCTTTTAAGATTTTTGAATCCAAATAATTTCACAGCAGCAGACATTGATCTATACTATGCTTATGTGGAAGATTTTGAAAGAGTGTTATGTTTTACTTTTCCATGAGATCAAACAATCATTAAAGAAACACGATAACACGTGATGATTTTACGGTTTTCTTGCATTTGGCCCAATCGCATCACTATATCCTTCAAGATGATTTTCGGAGTTCTTTGAAATTGTACCTTAGACCTTTTCACGGAGCTCCTTTTAGATATCTCGAACATTGAGGCACATTCTAGATGAGATTTCAAAGGAGAATGCATATATTATGCCGCAGACAATGAGCGAGTATGAGATGTCAAGTCTTGTATGGGTGAGACAGATAAGTTTCCCAAGTAACCCGATAACCGTGATGTTGACAAGTAAGGGATCATCGGCGGTGGGAATGTATGGAAGGACGAGTTGGGTTCCATAGGAGTGGACAGGTTTGCACCAAGAAGACCAAATTCTTTGAGGAGTTCAAGACAATATTTTCTTTGGGTGAGACATATGTCATTCCCAGTTTTAAAACCTCAATGCCAAAAAATATTTTAAGTTTCCCAAGTCTTTGATATGAAATTTTGATTTTAAGAACTCTTTGAATAGGTTTATCTCATCAATACAGTTTCGGTCAGGACAATATCATCCACATAAACAAGCGTGGCAATAAACTTGTTATTCTCTATTTTGGTGAACAAAGAGTGATCATTGATGATTGAACAAAGTTATTTTCCTTTAAAACACTAACAAGTTTTTCATTCCATTTCACGGGAGCTTGTTTTAGGCCATATAGAGACTTGACAAGTTTGCAAACTTTATTCTTATTGTTCTCATTATAGAACCCCTTAGGGATGGTCATATAGATATCCTCATCAAGATCTCCATACAAGAAAGCATTGCTAACATCAAGTTGGAAAAGAGGCCATTTGTTTTTCACATGACTAAGGCAATAAGACATCTAACGATAGACATTTTCACAGCAGGAGAAAAAGTTTCATCATAGTCTATTCCTTCCCTTTGGTTATAACCTTTAACAACTAATCTAGCCTTGTATCTATCAACTTCACCATTGGCTTTATATTTGATTTTAAAGATCCATTTGTAACCAATGGGAGTTCTATTATGAGGTAGATCGGTTATATCCAAGCATGATTTTCATTTAAGGCCTCAATTTGAGTTCATAGCATCAACCCAATTACTATCAAGGATAGCTTCTTCATAATGTAGGTTCAATACTTTTATTAAGACTAGAAGCAAAGCGATAATTTTCTTTGTTAAGGTTAGAGTAATTAACAACCTTTTCAACACCATATTTGACTTTCCTTCTACAATAAAGTCATTGAGATTCTTGGGCAACTTGGAAACTCGGTTGACCTCTAGCGGCGATGGTGGCAAGCCTCTTTCTTGTTCGAGTTCGATTTGAATCGGATGATGTATCAACAGAATCGAAGATGCATCGTGAGAATCGAAGATGCATCGCCAGGATGTGATTCATGTGATATGGTGCCCTCGGGGTGTGTATTATCATCTATAGATGTTGCAACAAGTTCATCATCCCTAGTAGGATGCCTCAACACCGTGCCATCATCATAGGATGTCACTCTCCTTCATCATTGGGACTTATTTGTGAGTCAAAGAAATTTTGTGATTTAAATCTTTAGGCGCATAAGTTTCAACAAAGGTTTTGACAAAGTATTTTTCATTTGAAGGAAAAACAGTTCATAAAATTTGACATCTACGGAATAAAAGATATTTTTGTTTCTAAGCTCAAAAGTTTATAACTTTTTTCTCATTTGAATAACCAATAATGACACTTTTCTCGGACCTACTACCAAATTTATCGAGATGTTGAGAATGGTGGCATAGCATAGCGACCAAAGACTCTAAGGAGAGAGAGTGAAGGGTCATGCCCATACTGCGAGGAGAAGGAGACTTGCCAGACAACATCAAGAGGGTAACCTGTTTATGACATAAGTAGCAGTTAGAACACATTCGGGCCAAATATATAAAGGTAATTCCCACGAAACATAAGGGATCTAGCCACATTAAGGAGATGCCTATGTTTCCTTTCTCAATACCATTTTGTTGTGGTGTATAAACACAAGAGGTTTGATGTAAAATTCCTTTTCATGAAAGAAGTGTTGAAGTTTGTTATTGACAAATTCGTCCCATTATCACTTACGAATATCTTAACATTGTGTTCAAATTGATTTGATAGCATGTGAGTAAAGTTAACAATGGAAACATAAACATCATCCTTTCCTTAAGCATATACACCTGACATGACCTAGAATAGTCATCAACAATGGTTAAAAATATTTATGTCGATAAGGTTTTAAAATGTACCTTTTGAGGGTCGTTTAAGCCCTTATTTGATCACTTTTGTATCCGTTATTGCTTAATATCATTCCTTTTCACTTTTTAGGTCTCTTGAAGGCAAAGCTGCTGAATGGCACTTATTTGGACGAAAAGGCGGATATATGAAGAAAATGGCCAAAGTCAAGAATCGAGACACTCAGTGCTAAATTACAAGGGGCGGCGTCGCTTAATCTGCGACGCCGTCGGAGGAATTTGTGACGACACGGAGAGAAATTGCTAGTTTTTGGACGGCGGCGTCGAGCTTTAAAAGAGTAGGCCGTGCAACTCGGGCGGCCTAGATTCAATCCGACGGCGTCGAAGCTAAAGAGGACGGCGTCACAAGCATAAGGTGACGCCGTCGCAAGATTAACTTGGCCAAGACGAAACCCTAATGATGGCGACACGGCGGCGTCACAAATCATAAGGTGACGCCGTCGCACATGTAATCTTATATATAGAATCAATTTTTCGGTTTTAGAGTAGTCTTTTGGGTAAACTTTTGGAGTAAAACCTAAACCGAACCAAGGTCGTATTTTAGGGTTTTAAACCCTATCTTACACCAAGATAAGTTGTTTACTTCATTAATTTAATTATGTCTTCAATTATTTGTGTGTATGCTTGCATGTTCTCCATGTCCCGCTAATTTACTTGTGTGTTTGCTTAGGAATATGAAACTTAATTATTGAATATTGATTGGTTGTTTCTTATCTTAGTTGATTAATGATCTAGTAATGCGATCGTCATTCGTTGTGTACTTAATGCTTGATTAATCTTTGTATAACCTTAGGTTATAGCACCTTGAGTTGTTGTAAGCTAAACTATCCAAAGAGGCCTTAGAGTTAGAGTTTATCATCCCTGTGGTTTTGTAGACGAGACCCTTTGGTAACTTCAAAGAGTAGGAGAAACGCATACCCTACAACTTTAGACACACAACGCAATTAGGAATAAGGGCGTGACAATTCAACCACCAATAGGAGATAATTAAGGAGTAGTGATTCGTTATTTATAGCAAAGGCGGTTTTAAAATTTTGTTTTCCGATTAAGAATCAATCACTACTTGAGGACAAGTAATAATCAACCTTCCGGATGCCGTATTCCTAGGCGAGAGATGAATTGAATTTTATGTTTTGTTTGTTCGTTTAAAATTATGCTTGATTATCGTATTGGTTTTTATTTTATAAATGATTTAAAAACTATTTTGACTATTGGAAAATAATTGAACTAATTAAAATAAGAATAATGACGAAATAAAAATAAGCTAAGAATATGATAATAAAAGATATGCTTGTCAAGTGAGGTGAAAAGGTAAATAAGTGTGAACAATCTATTAAACTCTTGTAAATTAATACCCGTCGAAATAAAATTATTTTCTCACAACGTTGGTTTATTTTGAAGACAATCATTTTTCTCTTGGTAATAATCACTAGATTTTTATAATCAATTATTCCCACGGCTTTTGCCCGTTAAAACAACCAACTAATTATATCTAAAATAATCCGAAACTATTAATCAATAATCTTGATACCCGTTTAAAAAACTATTTTCTCTACAACGTTGGTTTATTTTGAAAACAATTCTTTATCTAGGTAAAATTACTAGATTTAATTAATTACTCTAACGGCTTTTGCCGTCAAAACAACAAATTTCAATCCAAGTAACCAAAGATTATTAATCAACAACTTCTAAGTTTTCACACTTTATTCACGTATCACCATCGCTTAACAAGCATATAAAATCTACTCAACAAGCATAACTACCAAGCTAACAATAATAATCTTAACAAACATAAGCATATTATTAACAAAAATATAAAAGCTAAGCGAGAAAGGCGAAAGTAGAACCCGATCTAATGAGGCGAGAATAATAAACCACCGATTTTATAAACTTATCAAACCCTAAAGTTTACTTCTTTATAAGCATTAATAAAACCAAATAATCAATAAAGTTTTGACTTTATTAACTAATTAGCTTATTAAGACTAAAAAGCTATAACCTTTAGAAATAAGCTAGCTTATAAAACCCATAGGCTCCTCGCCTTAGGTTGGAATGATGAGAAACTAAGAAAAGATCACAACTTTAACAAGAGTTAGGACAAATAATCTATAATATGGATCAAATAAGCTATGGAAAAGCTTATTGATTAAGAAAAACTAAGAAAGATTAAATCTTTTAAGCTAAAAATGCTAGATGTAAAATAATAAGCTAATGAAATACTTTTATAAAAGAAAAACTAATAACGATCAAATCTTTTAGGCTTTTATAAAGTATTTTGCAAAATAAAGATTAGATCTATGTTTATAAAATGTTTTAAACAAAGTAGTAAAGATAGCTTATGAAATAAGCTAGATCTAAATAAGCCACAAAAAGCTAATAAGCTTTCATGACTTATTAGATAAAAAGGTAAAAGAAAAGAAAAGAGATAAGATGAGAAAAATAAGCTAAGAATCTTTAAATAACTTCATCATTTTCATTAAGTAAAATAAAAAGGTTTGGTACAATAAGCACTTAAAAATAAGCAAAAGATAAGCTATTACAATAATAAAAACTATACTACTCCTAAATTACTTTACTCTACTCCTACTACATAAATAAAAGAAAACTATTGTGTGTAAATTAATGTGTGAGATGTCTCTTCCTCGGATCTGGTGCGGTTGTATTTATAACACATTCTGATTCTCGATCCTTCTGCCAGCAATAACCTTGGATCCTAGATAAGACGGCCACGTGGCGGGAGGGTATAGGCTGAAACTAATGGTTGGTGCACATGCGAGTGGGAGTAGCAGCACCAAAAAAACATACACGCGCCCAAAGAATAAAATCTTGTTGCGTTTTGTGCACACGCTGGGGACAAGCAATTGCAATTTTACTTCACTTGTAGAAATATATTTATACCACTGGGCTTTCCCATCAGCTGGGCTTGAGATCAATTGAAGCTGGGCCTTGTTTTTGAGTGGGCTTCACTTGGGCTCGTGGATAGCAGCAGCAGATTGGGCCTCGAATCAACATCAAGTAAAAATATATGAAATGAGACAAGAGTGGGAGTAGAACCCATGACCGCTTGCTTACAAAGCATGCACCCAACCACTAGACCAAAAGCCTTTTTGTGTTAACTCTTTGCATTTAATTCTTTTTAGCCCTCTTTTCCCTGATCCAATATTTTAGCCATTATCTTTAAATATAATCTTCGCTCGAGCTCCGTTTAATCTTTCAATATTTTCTTTTCTTCCTCGATGCTCCAAATAAAATAACCATTTGAATCGATTTTTCGTGATCTTTCCAATGATGTGCTCGGATAATTTTTATGACTTCTTTTGAACTTCGAAAAACATGAAAATGTCGTTGAAACTCATCCGAAAGTCACCGTTTTTGCTTTGTTTTCAAACCCTTGTACCTGCAAGACATAATAACACATACCCAACATATTTGCAATAATATTTGACATATTTCATGGTTATTAGTCCGATTTAGCATATTTTTAGATATAAAATGATGTATGTTTTAGCACACATCAGAATACCCCACACTAAAACCATTGCTGGTCCCACACGCAATGTTAATTACACACGTAGTGAAAGAAAATCTTTTAAACCCCTTAACTAATAATCCTCACATCAAACAAGAACAGAAAGATGCTCATCAAGGGTATAAAATCTTTAGCTTTGAAAACGCCCGTTTAAACCATTTTATTTCATATATAGATATATCATTAAGCACTTTCCTTTTGTGACGGTTTGTTGAACTTTCATGTCAATCGATAACTCCGCATTTTTCAAAAGACATGTTAGGATCACGAGTAGGAAACACAACACGTGATGAAGTGACCATACGGATAGAATACATCGTCCCTGATTTTTCACAAGTCCCCAAACTAAGCGTAAAATCGAAATCATTGTTAAATATGATTTTAGATGCTAACACTACCCATGGAAGTTACTTGTGTAATTACCTTTTGCTCCCATATTCCTATTTTCCTCTATTTATTTTATTTTTGTGAGAAATGAATTTCTTCAAATTTCTCGTTTCGATAAGAATTAATCCGATAAAGATATGAAGCTAAGTCGATAATTAGTTATCCATCTTCTCAAGAACCATTGTCTCAAAATGAGGTCCACATCAAGGAATTTTATTCACTTGTATTTTGACTTTTCATTTTTTTCTCTTTTTTTTTCTTTTTCTTTTTAATCATCACTTTTTTTTTTTTTACACTTATACATTTTACTTTTATGAGCTATGAACCACGGAGCTTCAGGGGTAATTCAAGACTCTAGGCTTCATGAAATGAGGATACCGATGGGTTAGACCAAGACCTCACCTAATCACGGCTAGAGATCCAAGGGTCCGATCTCGAACCATGACTCATAACTTTATTTATTACTTATTACTTATTACGAGTCCATGATGTGTACCCAATTTTTTAAAACAAAGATTCTTTTAAGAAGATAAAGAACTAACTATCGCCAAAAACTCAACATCTCTAATTATTTATTCACGGATATGGGGTGAAACAATCTTGTGGGAACAAAAGCCATAAGTACCTTGATGGGCTCTAAAGAGAACCAACTACTCCACGCTTAGCATCTAAACTCATAAGTAACTCTATCATTCCTCGATCTCCGCAAATTTAAAATCCCAAATAATGAGATCCGCGGATGCTTAGCCGATAATTAAATTATCTATGGTTAAGGGATCAAGCTAGGGCTCAACACGCCTGGTCAAGTCAGAATTCTATTCCTACTCTCACCAGCGGAAAGTCAACAATGTGTCAAAACATATATTAACTTAGCAAATGCTTCGTTAAATAATCTCAAGTCTCGCATTTTTAAAGTTCTCTTATTAGAAACTAGCAAATCTTTCAAAGCTTCGCATATTTAAAATCGCTTAGGGAAGCTTGCAAATTCTTGGCCTTGTGAGTTAGAATCGCATTTTATAGCCTCTTGTCTAAGCAATTAGCAAAGACTTTTTCAAGAAAACGCATATTTAAAGTAACTTCTAAGAGACTCGCAAAGACTTTTCAATCACAAAACTGGCAAAAGCTTATAAAAAAAAATTTGATTGATTTTTTTTTTTAAATCGGTTAAAAACGAGGTTGCATGGGGACCATACAAAAGCAGGAAAAGTCATATTTCGATAGAAATCCACCCCACACTTAAAACTTAACATTGTCCTCAATGTTTAAAAATTACGGGTGTTAACCCCACACTTAGAATTGAAAAAGGCGAATGTTTTAAAAAATTCAAAGTGTGAAAGGTGAAAAATCATTTTTAATTATGACAAAGGGTTATCCCAAGATATAACATATAAATGATCAGAGACCGAGTATTGGAGGGTTTGAAAACAAGCACGGAGGTCTTCACGATCATAGGGATTCTTCAAGCAAAACGGGATCCTGCAAATACACATGGAAAGAAACACAACCCCACACTAATCTACAACACACTTATTAGAAGAAAAAATAAAGATAGATAGGTAACACGGGGTTGCCTCCCGAGAAGCGCTTATGTTTTTGTTAACCGAGTCGCTAGCTTGACTCGACCCCGAATTCATTTGTCCTTGGGGGAGCAAGTGTGGAATCCATCAATTATGAGAATTCCAGGATCAAAAATTTATCCTCATTCCCGAGGGAGTGAAGGAGAGGAGAAGTCACATTATATGTGATGAAGGGAAGAAAGGTTATGATGATATACGTTTCCATCACAAATGACTCTTTGGAGAAAAGATTTTGTAAAACATTTTGGTCACATTCGAAAGCTCATTTTCTCTTCCAACGAGTATCCCTGGTTTAAAAACTTTGTCTTCACAAGATGTCTCAATGGGATACTCGAAAGATAACTCATCGATGAGGGTAGAATCGTCATCACATGACGGAGGAGATGAGTCGAATACAGAGGTGGGACAAGTGGTGTGCTCTCGAGGCTAGCAATTTCCACCACTTCCGTTATGGTCTCTCATGTCGGACTCGGACATTTCATCAAAAGAGGATTTACTCCATAAAAGTATAGTCATCGTTAAATTCAAAAGTGGATTTGAGAAAATCCGGAAGTAACCTCGAAATGTTAAGAGAATCATCACGAAAAGGCAAATCATACTCATCATCGGATATATCCTCAGACTCACTTGGGATTGGGACAAGGTCCTCAACACTAGACAATTTCGTTTCTGAAATAGTGCTGAGATGCTCGTCCCCCATTATGAGAGAGTCCTCGGGATCCTCGTTGGGTAAGACGGATGTGATTGCAATAGACTGAGGGAGTTGAGAGATAACATCGTTCAATGGAATAACACTCTCCTCGTCATAATCGTCTTCGACCTTATGTTTAGCATACAAAGCTCGTATATGACGCATCTGCTCCTCAGCTAATAATTCTTCCATACTTTTGTTATCCGGCTTTTCGAGAGCGGGTGTGATAGCAACAGATGAATTATAGAACTTCCAAATTGGAATGGTTTCTTCATCATCGTCATCATAATCGTACACGAGAGGTTTCCGGTAACTAACTTTAGCGGCTTGCTCTTCAGCGAGTAATATACCATAAGTCTTTTGATTAGGATCTTTTTCTTCGTGGGAAAATTTTTCAAGAAGACTCTTAAGACCAATCATGATTTCTTGAAATTTTTGATTAAACTCTTCAGAACATGGTGAAGGTTGTGGTTGAATCTCTTGGTATTGTGGAGGTTGGTCATAATAAGAGTAGTCATAATTGTTACAAGGATCATGTTCAAAGGCAAGAGGATTCCTCATTTGACAATCAGCGTTATAGTGCGGACCTCCACATTACTCACAACCGTATGATTGATGTGAGTGATTCGGTGAATCATATGGATATTGGTCAAAACCAAAGTTTTGATTGTTACATGGGCCTTGCTCATAGACAAGCGGGTTCCCTGCTTGACACTCAAAACTCGGGTGAGGACCTCCACAATACTCACAAGCATATGTTTCCATCTCATGGTGCAAGGGTTGGTTAAAGAAATTGGTTGTTTCATTGTAGGGATTTTGGTCATAGACAAACCCGTTTCCCGAATTCACAATGCTACAACCAGGGCAATTTCCACCATTTTGAGGTCCCCCGTACCATTGACAACCATATTGGTAAGACGAAGACATAACGAAGAATTAAACGGATAGAGGGTAAGAGAAATAAAGAATTAAACAGATAAGAGGATAAAGGAGAATATTTTTAATTTTTGAAAAAGGAAAATATTTTTGGATTTTTTTTAAAAGATATGGGAAAAGGAAAATATTTTTGGATTTTTGAAATATTTCAAATTTTTTAGTGATTTTTTTTTAAACTACGAAAGTTAACTTTCAAAAGAAAGGATCTTCAAGGTACTAACTCGAAACAAAACGCAAAAATCTTAACATATCTCCCCGGCAGCGGCGCCAAAAACTGATTCCGATTTTTTATAGCAAAGGGAAGTTTTAAAATTTTGTTTTCCCGATTAAGAATCAATCACTACTTGAGGACAAGTAATAATCAACCTTCCGGATGTCGTATTCCTAGGCGAGAGATGAATTGAATTTTATGTTTTTGTTTGTTCGTTTAAAATGATGCTTGATTATCGTATTGGTTTTTTATTTTATAAACGATTTAAAAACTATTTTGACTATTGGAAAATAATTGAACTAATTAAAATAAGAATAATGATGAAATAAAATAAGCTAAGAATATGATAATAAAAGATATGCTTGTCAAGTGAGGTGAAAAGGTAAATAAGTGTGAACAATCTATTAAGCTCTTGTAAATTAATACCGTCGAAATAAAATTATTTTCTCACAACGTTGGTTTATTTTGAAAACAATCATTTTCTCTTGGTAATAATCACTAGATTTTATAATCAATTATTCCACGGCTTTTGCCCGTTAAAACAACCAACTAATTATATCTAAAAATAATCCGGAAACTATTAATCAATAATCTTCGATACCGTTTAAAAAACTATTTTCTCACAACGTTGGTTTATTTTGAAAACAATTCTTTGTCTAGGTAAAATTACTAGATTTAATTAATTACTCTAACGGCTTTTGCCCGTCAAAACAACAAATTTCAATCCAAGTAACCAAAGATTATTAATCAACAATTTCTAAGTTTTCACACTTTATTCACGTATCACCATCGCTTAACAAGCATATAAAATCTACTCAACAAGCATAACTACCAAGCTAACAATAATAATCTTAACAAACATAAGCATATTATTAACTAAAATATAAAAGCAAAACGAGAAAGGCGAGAAAGTAGAACCCGATATAATGAGACGAGAATAATAAACCACCCGATTTTATAAACTTATCAAACCCTAAAGTTTACTTCTTTATAAGCATTAATAAAACCAAATAATCAATAAAGTTTTTGACTTTATTAACTAATTAGCTTATTAAGACTAAAAAGCTATAACCTTTAGAAATAAGCTAGCTTATAAAACCCATAAGCTCCTCGCCTTAGGTTGAAATGATGAGAAACTAAGAAAAGATCACAACTTTAACAAGAGTTAGGACAAATAATCTATAATATGGATCAAATAAGCTATGAAAAAGCTTATTGATTAAGAAAAACTAAGAAAGATTAAATCTTTTAAGCTAAAAATGCTAGATGTAAAATAATAAGCTAATGAAATACTTTTTATAAAAGAAAAACTAATAACAATCAAATCTTTTTGGGCTTTATAAAGTATTTTGCAAAATAAATATTAGATCTATGTTTATAAAATGTTTTAAACAAAGTAGTAAAAGATAGCTTATGAAATAAGCTAGATCTAAATAAGCCACAAAAAGCTAATAAGCTTTCATGACTTATTAGATAAGAAAGGTAAAAGAAAAAGAAAAGAGATAAGATGAGAAAAATAAGCTAAGAATCTTTAAATAACTTCATCATTTTCATTAAGTAAAATAAAAAGGTTTGGTACAATAAGCACTTAAAAATAAGCAAAAGATAAGCTATTACAATAATAAAAACTATACTACTCCTAAATTACTTTACTCTACTCCTACTACATAAATAAAAGAAAACTACGTGTGTAAATTAATGTGTGAGATGTCTCTTCCTCGGATGCAGTGCGGTTGTATTTATAACACATTCGATTCTCGATCCTTACGCCAAACAATAACCTTGGATCCTAGATAAGGCGGCCACGTGGCGGGAGGTATAGGCTGAAACTAATGGTTGGTGCACATGCGAGTGGGAGTAGCAAGACCAAAAAACAACACGCGCCCAAAGAATAAAATCTTGTTGCGTTTTGTGCACTGTGTTGGGACAAGCAATTGCAATTTTACTTCACTTGTAGAAATATATTTATACCACGGGCTTTCCCATCATTGGGCTTGAGATCAATTGAAGTGGGCCTTGTTTTTGAGTGGGCTTTACTTGGGCTCGTGGATAGCAGCAGATTGGGCCTCGAATCAACATCAAGTAAAATATATGAAATGAGACAAGAGTGGGAGTAGAACCCATGACCTCTTGCTTACAAAGCATGCACCCAACCACTAGACCAAAAGCCTTTGTGTGTTAACTCTTTGCATTTAATTCTTTTTAGCCCTCTTTTCCCCGATCCAATATTTTAGCCATTATCTTTAAATATAATCTTCGCCGAGCTCTGTTTAATCTTTCAATATTTTCTTCTCTTCCTCAATGCTCCAAATAAAATAACCATTTGACTCGATTTTCGTGATCTTTCCAATGATGTGCTCGGATAATTTTATGACTTCTTTGAACTTGAAAAACATGAAAATGTCGTTGAAACTCATTCGAAAGTCACCGTTTTGCTTTGTTTTCAAACCCTTGTACCGCAAGACATAATAACACATACCCAACATATTTGCAATAATATTTGACATATTTCATGGTTATTAGTCCGATTTAGCATATTTCTAGATATAAAATGATGTGTGTTTAGCACACATCAAGTAGTAAAACCTAAGTAAACACATCTTTAAACTATCATACGAGCACACAATAATTAGACATAGACTACCACCACCTTAGTTTAGATAATTAGATAATAGTAGAGTAATCGGTAGAAATACCAACCCCCAAATCCAAACCCGAGATTCGTACTTTTCCATTTCTAAAAACATAAAAAGATAAAAATAATCTTCCTCAACCCCAACCTTAGCGTAGTAACTTCTCACTAGCATTCCTATTCCCCAGAGAACGATATCAATTCCGTGGCTTACCCTAATACTACACTACAACGATTAGGTTCATCGCCTGGGGTGTTGAAAACTTGCTCGACGAAAGGAAGTTCCTTTGACCCCGAACGCAGCGTGTAAGCGTATCAAGTTTTTGGCGCATTGCCGGGAATAGAATAGCTAGTTAGTAGTCCACCTCGCTTAGGTTTCTTTGTGATTCCTATCAAGTAAACTTTTTCTCATTTTTGCTTCCTTTAGTCTATCCCCTTCTTCGTGACCTTTGTTCGTAACCCCATCACTTTTCATCATGGAAGGTGAAAACCCCTCAAATCATTGTCCCGCCAAGAGACCGTACTCTTGGTGAATACTCGAGACCTAGCCACCTAGGCTATAGGAACACCATTGAGCTTCCCGACCAAGCCCAAATTACGGCCTGCGATCCGACACCATCCGGTTGGTGCAAAATGGATGTGTATTCCATGGACTTCGTTCAAGATCCTAATCGACATCGATGGATTTCTCAAAATTGTCGATTCCATCGACCTTGATGCTAATACTAGGGAGACCACGCGTCTGCGTCTCTTCCAATTCTCTCTACGGGACCAAGCTAGTAATTGGCTTGAGCGACTTCCCCGGCTCCATCTCAAGTTGGGATGATCTCACCACTCGCTTCCTTGCTCAATTTTCCCACCGGGAGAACCACAAAACTTAAAAATGACATCTTGATGTTCCAACAACGTCAAGGTGAATCTCTCTGAAGCATGGACTCGATTCAAGGACTTACTTCATAAAGTCCTCATCATGGCATTGATCTTTGGCTCCAAGTCCAAATCTTTTATGATCATGTCAACTTCCCCACTAAGCGATCCATTGACCAAGCGGCGGTGGAAAACTTAGTGATCTCACCGCGGAAGAATCATGGGGTATAATAGAGGACCTTGCTCTCTATGACAACGAAGTTGGAATGACCCCGTGAGTTGCCCAAAACCGTTAAGGCAATCTCCTTGCCTCCAATTGACTCACAACCTTCCGACCGTAGGATGCTTGAGCTTGAAGATCATGTAAAATTTCTCATGAACTCCTACAAAATCCTAAGTCTTCACATCAAGTGAATAAAATCACTCTACCTTGTGAATTATGTAGTGGTCCCCATGACACTCGTGATTGCACAAGACTCCCGAACAAGCTTTGCGGACTCACGCCCACACGCACCGACGGAGCGGGAGAAGTGGTACACTTTCAAGCCCGAACAAAACAACTTAGGAAACTCTTACAACCCCTCATGGAGAAATCACCCTAACCTTAAGTGGAATCAAAACTCAAGTACACCCCAAGGCTCATCTAGTCCACCTAATAGGTTCAATTCTCTAAACACCGGGAACCCCACAAATCTTGAGGCAATTGCATCTAGATTCATGTCATCTCAAGAGATTCGATTGACTAAGCTTGAAGCCGATTTTAAGCGAAAGCAAGGCGAGATGACAAACAAGATTGATGCACTCTTAAAAGCCTTCAATGAGCGAGAAATTGGAGCACTTCCAAGTTATACCATAAAGAACCCAAAAGTAAATTCGATTTAAATCAATTCATGTTCTTGTTCACCTGGGAGTACTCATCCATGTCCTCACACCCAACGGTTCACTCGGTAAATGCTATCAACAAGGGTTCTAAGCAATCCAAATTTAGGTACCAAGGCCTGCACCATTGGTAGAACCTACTCTTGAGAAACCCATCAACCAAGAACCCAAACCCAATCTAGAGGAGTACAAGGAACTCCATCAAGAAAACCGGTTCTTGAAGTCTTAGCTCATGCACCTTATTATAATGCTTTGAAAGAAAAATATGAGTTAGAGCTTAAACTTGGAAAACATGGGTCCGCCTTTGGAGAAATAATCTACCTAAAAGTTAGACGATCCGAAATTTACTCTTCCGTGTAGGCTTGGAACTTCCAAACCTCTCGATGCTCTAGCCGACTTAGGATCATGCATCAATCTTGTTCTGTTGTCCCTCCATAGAAGCCTTAACCTAGGTAAAATAGAACCAACGGAAACCATTTTAGGTCTAGCAGACGGTAGTGTTTCATATCCGGTAGGGATAATAAAAGACATGGTAGTACACGTAGGAGAGTTAACTCTTTTCGCTGATTTCCATGTGCTTGACATGAATAAGGACCCGACATGCCCATTACTTGTAGGAAGAGGATTCTTAGCTACTGCTAGTGCCATCATTGATTGTAAGATGTCCAAGATAGTGGTAGGAGAAGGTAGTGCTAGGTCGATTTACGATGTCAAAAGGCATACATACTACAAAGAGGAAGAAATTCCACATGAGATTAGGATGGATAGAACACCTTCTAGATATGGACCTTGGATTGATAAAAACCTCATAGGCCCCCAACAACCTTTCTATTTAGATGATTCCTTTGCTAGCAAAGCAACTTTCCATGAAAAAGAGATGGCTAGAGACATGGAAGTAAACCCGTTCGAAGACGCTTTAGTATTTAGGAAGATGACCGAGTTCTTAGGAAGTTTGCCCGTCAACCTCGTTATGAATAGGTGGAAAATTGAGAAGCCTAAACATAAGTGGGATTGGAGTAGACCGCCTAGTAATGGAAATGGAGAATGGCACATTAGGATAACAATCTATGATCCCGATGGAGAAAAGTTTGAAAAAGCATATCGAACCGAACGTACTACTAGGAACCTAAATGATAAGTTTGATCCTTATGACATTGTTAAGGACAAGCTTACTTATATCGGTACGTAGGAACACGACTATGAGTCTAGCTACAAGACTCTTAAATAAAGAAAAGCGCTTCGTGGGAGGCAACCCATGCTTAATTGTTTGCTTGTTAGTGTTATATATCTTTTATTGATTGTTTATTTTCATGTTTAAATTTGTAAAAATGCTTTATTTTGTTTTTAACCTCGTCTTAATTGCATATAAAGGTATTTTACATAAAGGATAAGTGTAGGGAGGATTACACACGTTTTCATAAGAAACGTGAACATGAGAATAACAATTAATTAAAAGATGTATTTGTGTGTTTGTTCGAGTCAAATGCTTGTATCGATTCATAATGGATGTTTTGCGAAAATTTTCCAGATTCTAAAGATGTAAATTTTCCGAATTTTTCCGAAAATCGTAGACCGCTTTTTGTCAAGATAACTGACGGCGTCATGATTGCAACGATGGCGTCGGGAAGGAGTAAAACATCTCGATTACTTTTCTCGTTTTCGAGCTTCTTATAAATTTTTAGAATTTTCCGGTCTTAATTTTTCGAGAAATTGTAAACATCCATTCCACAAGCATTATATCCTAGTTTAAATCGAGTCTTATATATTATTACAATCGATTTTTGAAGGTTTCGTTTGTTTTCTTCAAGTGTGCGGGTTTTGTTTATCAATAAGAAGATACATAAAGTTGGAAGGAGCTTTTCACGCATACATTCTTCTTGGAAAGGATTTAACCACTACTTCACACACGGATCCTACCGAGCTAATCGGGGAGTATTAGTTTCTTTCGTTTTTATTACCTTCTTTTATCATAACTTTGATACTTTCGGGAAACATTGGGGACAATGTTCAGTTTAAGTGTATGGAGGGAAAATAAAACGGGAACTTTGAAACTATGCTTATCCTTGATTATTTGCTTTGTCTAATTGCATTTGCGTAATAAACCATGAGAAAATGTCGGTTAGGGTAATTTTGATTTTTCATGACATATAGGAGTGGGCCATTAGTCTTAACAAAAGCGTCTCACGGATAGGAAGTTATATGACTAGCACAAAAACCTTTACCACCTAATTTCCACAAAAAATGTGAGGATCGCCCTTAGATTAGTAGGAATTGAAGCATTCATCTTCAATGCTTAGAGTGTGAACCGGTAGTATATTAGATTCTAGAACTTGTTTTGTGATGCATTCCGAGAGACTACACTTGTGTAGTTAGGAATAACTAAATGATAAGAGGCATTAGGATAACCCTTGTTTGATACCCGTAATATAATTACTTCTTCCACATCGGTTGAGTAATTCCCCACACCTTTGCATTGTACTCATCTTTAGTACACGATACCCCTAGTTAAACCCTCAGAGCCTATCCTTTTCGCGGTTCTCGTGATGTTTCGGTTTTCTGGAATATCAATGAAGAGCATTGTTTACACCCCACCCCAAATGTACACCCAAATCGCCTTAGCCTACCTTTTATGCACTCACTTTTAGTGCATTATTGTTATCACCCTAAACCCTTAGTTCAATTATCTAATTACTTGCATGAGTTGCTAAGTTGAGTCATATCTTTTGTACACAGTTTTGGGACGATTGGGACTCATGGGAAAAGTTAAAGTTTTAAATGACTAAAGGGCATGCCAATTCCTTATTTGCGTAATAACGTACTCCAATTGTTTTGATCTTTTCAATTCGGGTCATATTAGTGTTAGAGTAATAAAACTCAAGTGTAGGGATGTGCTATAAATCCCTATTATTTTGATGTTATCGTAGAGGATGGTAGAGTAAAAGTGTATGGAAAAAAATCGAAAAAAATAGAAAAAGAAAAAAAAAAAAAATAGAGTAAAAAAAAAAAAAAAAAAAAAAAAAAAGGGCTACCATTCTACATCTATCTTTAAATTTATGTTTGTTTATTATCTAGAGTTTAGAGTGTCGAGTCTTGGCTTAGCAACGCCATTCTTCGTGTGCATGTAACATTGAGATTTTTGACTTGCCACCACTAAAATAGCATATTCCACCAAACCCTTTGTTTCCCTACCGTAAGCCTAACGTTACAACCCTTTAAAGACCTCTTTGATAGTCTTTCCTAGGTGCTTACGCCAAAGCGATGGAGGTTTGATCTATTCTCAAGCCTATGGTAATCTATGTACTAGGACCGGTTAATGAGTGTTTATCTTCCATTTCCAATTTGCTATATTTCATATACACCCGAGAGATGTGAGTATCCAAACACCCCATGTGAGGTGCTAGTATGTAATTCAACGCTTGTTATGACTTTCATGGGGCTTATATGTGTTGTGGACTGTTTTAAACCAATGCTTCATGACCCCAACTTATAAATTAATTGGCTAAAAGCACATTTGCTTGAGGACAAGCAAATACCAAGTGTAGGGATATTTGATAAGGTTTTAAATGTACCTTTTGAGGGTCGTTTAAGCCCTTATTTGATCACTTTTGTATCCGTTATTGCTTAATATCGTTCCTTTTCACTTTTAGGTTTCTTGAAGGCAAGCTACTTTGTAATGGCACTTATTTGGACGAAAAGGCGCAGATATATGAAGAAAATGGCCAAAGTCAAGAATCGAGACACTCAAGTCGCTAAATTACAAGGGGACGGCGTCCTGCTTGTCTGCGACGCCGTCGGAGGAATTTGTGACGACACGAGAGAAATTGCTAGTTTTTGGAGGACGGCGTCGGCCTTTTAAAAGAGTAGCCGTCGCAACTCGCACGGCCTAGATTCAATCAGACGGCGTCGAAGCTAAGCAGACGGCGTCGCAAGCATAAGGTGACGCCGTCGCAAGATTAACTTGGCCAAGACGAAACCCTAATGGCGGCGACACGACGGCGTCACAAATCATAAGGTGACGCCGTCGCACATGTAATCTTATATATAGAATCCGAATTTTTCAGTTTTAGAGTAGTCTTTTGGGTAAACTTTTGGAGTAAAACCTAAACCGAACCAAGGTCGTATTTTAGGGTTTTAAACCCTATCTTACACCAAGATAAGTTGTTTACTTCATTAATTTAATTATGTCTTCAATTATTTGTGTGTATGCTTGCATGTTCTTCATGTCCGGCTAATTTACTTGTGTGTTTGCTTAGGGAATATGAAACTTAATTATTGAATATTGATTGGTTGTTTCTTATCTTAGTTGATTAATGATCTAGTAATGCGATAGGTCATTCGTTGTGTACTTAATGCTTGATTAATCTTTGTGAACCTTAGGTTATAGCACCTTGAGTTGTTGTAAGCTAAACTATCCAAAGAGGCCTTAGAGTTAGAGTTTATCATCCCCTGTGGGTTTTGTAGACGAGACCCTTTGGTAACTTCAAAGAATAGGGAGAAACGCATACCCTACAACTTTAGACACACAACGCAATTAGGAATAAGGACGTGACAATTCAACCACCAATAGGAGATAATTAAGGAGTAGTAAAACCTAAGTAAACACATCTTTAAACTATCATACGAGCACACAATAATTAGACATAGACTACCACCACCTTAGTTTAGATAATTAGATAATAGTAGAGTAATCGGTAGAAATACCAACCCCCAAATCCAAACCCGAGATTCGTACTTTTCCTTTTCTAAAAAACATAAAAAGATAAAAATAATCTTCCTCAACCCCAACCTTAGCGTAGTAACTTCTCACTAGCATTCCTATTCCCTAGAGAGCGATATCAATTCCGTGGCTTACCCTAATACTACACTACAACGATTAGGTTCATCGCTAGGGTGTTGAAAAACTTGCTCGACGAAAAGGAAGTTCCTTTGACCCCGAACGCGCTGTGTAAGCGTATCAGTAACCATCTCTGCTAGTGACTTTATATGGTCCCCATACATCTAGATGAACAAGTTGACCAATTTTAGTTGACTTGTGTTCACTTAGAGGGAATGGTTCCCTGGTTTGTTTAGCTTTATTGCAAGTATCACAAAGATGGTCAGATTCAGATGTACTATCAAGTTTAAGAGTGGGTTTAAGTATATGTAGGACACGGTCGGAGGATGACCAAGTCTTTGATGCCGAGATTTCTAGAAACATGACAAACATAAATGCGGTTATTAGAAGTAATCTTACATGTAGAATCAATATCAAACATATATAACCCATTGCATTGTTTACCAATCCCGCAATCCTTTTTGATGTAAATCCTGTATATAGCAATTAGATTCATTAAACCCAACAAACATCTTATTGTCTCTAGCAATCTTATGAGCAGACGACAAACCGACATTGTACTCGGGAACAACCGAACATCAAAAGAGTTAGGTCATTATTGACCTTTAAATCACCAATTTTAGTAATTAAGGCACGAGTACCATTGGGATGTCCAACAGTTAGACCAAGATTTGAAATGTCAACGACATTAATTAAAATTTTGCGACACAATCATGTCTTGATTTGCACCGAGTCAACAATCCAACCAAGACTAATGTTTCTGAGATAAGGTTTTGTGTTGTTGTTAAAAATTTCTTTGAATTTTATGTTAAACTTGACACGCCATTAAAGAAAGTTCCGAAAAATTTTACCGCCATGTTGGCATTAGCGGAAGACACATTGTTGTCATTAAGAAGACTCATAAGTCCGGAGAGTATTCATTAGACAAAGAGACGGAGAGTTGCTAGCTCTATTATCGGTGATATGATTAGTATCGGTGGAAACATTATTCTCACGAGCGGGTTTAGCATTAAAGTTCCTTTTGACATATCCGGCAGATAGCCAACAAGATCATAGCATCTATCAACGGTGTGACCGTGTTTTTGCAGATTAGTACATTTGAGATTCATGTTTGGTCCTCTCATTATTAGAGTCATTGCCGACATTAAAACCGAAAATTTATTAAAATTGTTGTTGTTAGATCCTTTTTGTTATCAAAAATTTTCCACTATCAAAAGTTTTTGCGGAAAAAGCAGTGGCATTGGGTTTAGCGTAACTATTCCCGGATGACACATTTCGTGAGATTCTTCTCTAGAGACAACAGAGAAAGCGGTTTTGACATTAGGCAAAGGGTCTCGGTTAAAATATTACTTCGATAGGAACATAAGTGTCATCAAGACCCATAAAAATTGCATTAATTTGATTAGCTAGTTGTGTTTTCAAAATGTTTTGCAGACCTCACAAGTGCATGGAGGCAAGCTAATCATACAATCAAATTGTTTCCATAAAGAGTTAAGGTTGTTGTAATAATCGGCAAGAGAAGACCCACTTTGACTAAGAGAGTTTATATTTTATGCAAATTAAAAATAGTTGAACCATCAACCTTATCATAAGTATCTTTAAGATCATTCCACATTTCATAAGCGGTTTAGCATAGATAGCACCAAAGAAATAATTCGGGATGAGAGAGTTAAGAATCCGGTAACCACAACGAGTTACAAGTATCCCTTTGATTAGCAAGACTAGGGTTTGAGTCATCTCTTACACAAGTACCATCAATAAACCCTAACTTATTATGATTCCTTAAGGCAAAGGTCATGGCCATATTCCATATTTTATAATTTTCAGTTCCAATGAGTTTGATAGAAATAATGGGAGTACCATTGGTGTTATTGGGGTGTAAATACAAAGCATCATCAAAGGACAAGTTTTTCTCAGTGGAAGAACCACCACCACCACCAATATTATCATCACCAACAACCATAATGCAAACAATAAGGCAGACAAAAACACAGACGAGAGATAATAGCAGAGCGAGATAGCGGATAAAGAAATAAATAAGACTTCGTAATTAAGAAACAACAAGTACCAAGCATGTGGACCTGGGTAAACGAGCATGTATTCATACCACTCTGAGGTGGCGGATCGGGATGTTAGTCTACCCGTTTGCACCCACAAAGACTTAAGTCTTGTTTGTTTGAAGAAGAGATTAGACTTAGACTTACTGAGCAATATGCGTGGAAAGAACAAATCATAATATGAAATAACCGGTGATTATGCCAATAGCAATAACCCCAAACCACCAACTTGTTGCTGAAGAGATGTCCCCAAGTTTCTATGAAAAAACCCTTGGATGGTGAATCAATAATGATAATGAGCCTGATGCTCTGATACCATGTACGAAAGTATCAGCAACAATAAATAAACAGTAGAACCTTTATTCAAACCTAAGCCTCAATAGTCGGCTTAGATTAAATCTACAATAGTATCCAAAGTGTTACAAGATCAGATTAATGTCAATGAGACAATAACCATACAAATATAAAGAAGAGACAAGATCGTGAGATGATCGGAAAGGAGAGAATGTGAGACAATGACTGCACACACAGTTGTTTCTAACCCTAGATTGGGGACTTATTAAATAGGAAATTAAGATACAAAGACCCTCTAACGAAATAAATGACTCGTCACAGAAATGAGAAATGCTTGAGAGAAATGAGCTTGAAACTTTAAACCATTTATGCTTTGTCCATGATTAACCCACTGTAATAAGCACGTGACTGAACATAACTTGAAGACCATTAGCAATTGATAGAATGACATGTTTACCCATTAATACCCCAAAATTTAACACAAAACTCACGAAATGAACACCTAAACTATGATCACTCATCTATAAACCTAATAATCTACAACAACAATATCCAATCCCGCCATAGCAGGGGTATGGGACGAGGATGTACACAATCATATCCCTAGTACCTTTCTATTTCAGTATGTCTCGTAATAATCTGTCCACTTTTAAATTTCACCCGATCAAAATGTCTTTAAGATGAAATCTTATTAGTGAACACATTTTTTTTTATTACAACACAAAAGTGGACATTTGATTTAGGACGGATGTAGTATAATGAGTGCGCGATTATAAATCAGAGCCAAAATCACTGAAAAAGTAAGAGAGATAAAACAGTAACAATTATGTTTTCATTCTGTCGGAGAAACAGACAGAGTACTAAACAAACACCTCAATATTCACACACACACAAATAGATACAATCACAATCCATAAAAAAACAAAAAACAACAAATCACACAGATGGAAGCTTATTATTATTATCATCAACGACCCTTATTCTGCACAAAAATCAGCAGTCCAAACAGCCCTATAAGTTGACTTTTCTGCACAAAAACTTAGCAACTGAACAACCCTATAAAGTCGATGATTCGCACACACAAAAATCAAAGACCAAACAACCCTTTCAATAAACAATTTCCGGACAAAATTTCAAACAACAAAACAACGCTTTAACATCACTTTTTCGCGAAATTTCAAAGAACCAAACAACCCTTTATAAGTCCTTTTGGCGAAAAAAAATCAATAACCAAACACCGAACTTAACCACACATATTGCTTGAGAGACTTACGCACACACAATAACAAAACCTTACCAAATAGGCTTAGTTTATCTTGTAATTAGTTACAAAAGTTTTGCATCATATAGCCTTAAGTCATCCCCAAGAGGTGTTTGAACAAAGGTTGTCGGACATAAAATGTTTGTTGTTTGGACCCAAAAAATTAATTTGTTTGAACCAAAATGGGACTTGGTCATCATGACCCTCATTACGATCCGCCATTAATTAACTACCAATTATGGATCAACCGCTATATCGTAAACACTACCATATCTGGACATACCAAGATGAAGAAGACAAGAAGAGTTATTATAGATCAAACGCTATTTATAATTTTCGAGATCTATGTCATAACAAATTTATAACACACGTGTTATTCTTTATTCGGTCACATACTTACATCTTCACTTTTGTAAAAAAAAAAAAAAACATTAATCCAAAGTAAACAGATTGCAAGCCTATTCTAGAGCATAACTTAAAGATAATAATAAATTATGCCAAACAAACTAACTGAAATAAAGATTCACATTACATGAGATATATTTGGTGGGTCATACCACAAATTTGGAAATGCTATGTACTCTACTGGACTACATCAAAGAGAAACCATATCAAACGTAAATTTCATCTTGTTCCACAAAACAATATTGTACGTTAAACTGATTTAATTTTTTTCTTTTTAATGAAATAATTTGTTTTAAGATTGTAGGTATGGCAAACCAAAAATCAGGAAATTTTTTAGGGAAATACCTGAATCGTAAATCACAATAGTACAATACAAGAAGAAAACAGAAATTGATAAATTAAAGTATGAACATAGACTTTCCTGAAACAAGAACAGAAAGTAGACCAAACCGAATAGAGAACGAGATCGAGGCTTGTGTTTGACACGCTTCCCTCAAAACAGATTCTCCGTCCATTAGGCGTCTATTTCCCAGGGTACAACGATCGGAACAGTACGTTGTACCGCCGGACGTAACCTATGCCTGAAATTCTCATCGGACAAGAGTGTATCTCGTATGAAAACAAAAGTGCACGTTTTGTGTGTATTCTTAGTCTTTTTTAGAACAACAAGAAAGCTAGTATAAATACTACAAACTAGTAACAAATAGTGTAATGGCAGCCATTAATTCCGTTTAATGGCCATAAACACCCATCAACCAAATAATTGACTAGTTAATTGTTCTAATGACCATTTACCATGCAATTAATTTGGTGTTACAAGTTTATCTCATGCAAATGAGATTCATAACTTGTTCTAAACACGTCACTTTGAGAATAGATATCTCATTCACACAAATTTACACCAAATTTTCCAACAGATGTAGCTTATGCACCCATAATTTATGTAAGTATAGTAGTTTCTCAACATGTGTGGGTTGTGTAACAAACGGGACTTTGGTCAACCCCAAGAAGAATAGCGGCAAGGCCATGTTAGAACCAATAAGAGGTCTCAAGCTAAAAGCATGTTAGCTAGAAACGACTTCGGTCGCCTAAGGTGCCGCGGGTTGGCTTTCCAACAACAAAAAAAGATGGTAAACTTTGTAGTAGGCATTTATATTCACAGGTTACTCATATTGATTAAATAAAGACTAGGACCAAGACACGCTTCAGGTTTGTTGAATATGGGATGAGGAATAAAAAAACCATTAGTCTACTGTGGTACAATTTTTCGGGTTGGTTCTGGGTCTAATCAACCGCTGGCTGAGTAAGTGAGTAGATACAAGGTCCTGAAAATGGAGACCCACTCTGAGCACTGAAACTGACCAACTATGTCAAGGTTGAAAAGATGCCGACTGTGGGCTAATAGTGACGTGCTACCTGTTTGACTAGGCCTATGAAAAAGAAGCCTGGAAATCATAATTCGGGTTTGACCCAATTAACAGATAGGACTCAGTCACTCAGCCCAAGTGATGCAAGTACGCCCACTAATAGACACCAATCAAAGGTTGTGGCATGTGGGTTCAAGTCTGATGACGGACATGTATATGTTAAAATAATTAAACTCCTGAAAACAAGAGGAATGACTTAAAGAAAGTGCGGTTAAATCTATTCGTATAATAGCTCATAAGGTAAGCTACCTAGTAATGGCATAAACTCAAGGAACCCTCATGATGTCAAGAGCCCAAGATCTCATTGCTGTTCTAATGCCTTCAAAGTGTCTGCGTAAAGAGAATTTCTCCAAGCAGAAGATTACCTAAAGCAAAAGCATCTATTGTCTCTACATCTCTTCCCCTTACTATCAATTAAATAGGACTAGCTTTCTTAACATTTCTGTTCTGTCAAGGGTTCTTAGAGTGGGGTTCATTTTTCGAACCATTGAACGTGGCTTTTCCTTGCGGATAGATCAATGTTCAAGCAAAAATACATGACAGATGGCACCAAAAAGCGCCAACTATGATATTAAATCATACATATCTATTTCCGCAACTTGTTTACATTTGTTCCTTCTTTCATTAGCTAATGTTATTTTTCTTGATATTTTGTAAGAGTAGTAGTTGGTCTGTAACAAAAAAGCCAACTACTATCACTATGATTTGATATATCAACCACTCCAACATCAAATCCTAGTGAAAGTTGAACCCATAAAGACAGTTGAGCCTACTTGGTTTTACACTCTTATTCCTCGTGTACTGCTAAGGTCCATTTTACCAGATTAACAGTGTAACTTGAAACGTTTTTGTGCAGTAGGGCGTTGAGCTGTTAAAACTACGTAGCAATAAGGGACCTACGTTAGCTATGGTTTGTGAGCCCAACATTAACATTAACATTCATTCATTAACCTATGTATTCAAACTCACCTCTCAGCACGCACCTAGCTGGCAGGAAGCCTCTCACTATACTACTTAGCTCTATGTCGGAATATACCTTATACTTACTCTCCCATTCTGCATATCTACCAGGATCAATCAACTTAAGTACTGATTCCAGAAAAGAATTTCACTAGTCAAATGACAGCGTTCCATCTTAAGACAAGTAAAAGAGCATGAAAAACAATTAGCTATAACAGGGTATAAATTGCAGATATTCTGTGATTAAGGATCTCAGGCGTATATTCAACTTTAGTCTAATACAAAAAAAAAAAAAAAAAAAAAAAAAAAAAAAAACATTAAGAATAACTTTATACAGTAATTCTATACGAGTGTAATCACTTCCTATTTTAGCCTGGGCTTGCTTACGTAATTCCAAGAGACAAAAGGTAAGTCAAAATTCGTAATACCTCCCGCAAAGAGAAGGAGCTGTTGCGCACCACTATTTACCTAAAACAGGTTAAAAACTGATATACAACACATAAGTAGATCATTAAGTACCAAAAGAAAAAGATCACCAGGCAGGCAGAGAAAACAAACATAGTGAACGACCTAACGCATAGAACTCAAACTTCCAAATAATAATTTCCAGCTAACAGATCTAAAAACGTTGATCTTTGCATTGTTTAACAGTGTCTACAAAATCAAGACAAAACTCACAGAAATGAACACCTAAACTATGATCACTAATCTATAAACCAAATAATCTACAACAATATCCAATCCCGCCGTAGCAAGGTATGGGAGGTAGGATGTCTAAAGTCATATCCCTAGTACCTTTCTATTTCGTTTGTCTCATTATAACTGTTCACGTTTACTTTTAAATTTCAACCGATCAAAACGTCTTTAAAAGTTTAAGATGAAATCTTATTAGTGAACGTGTAATGACTACATATATAAGTGGACATATAATTTGGGACGGATGTAGTATAATAAGTGCGCGATCATAAAGGTACTCACAAATCGCAATACGACTACAACCAAAATCACTGGCTAAAAAGTAAGAGAGAGAAAACAGTAACAATAATAACATTTTCCTTAAACTGTGTGTTTTCTGTCGGAGAAACAATCAGAGTACTAAACACCTCAATATTCACACACACACACACAAATAGATACAATCACAATCCATAAAAAAACAAACAAGCAACAAATCACACAGATGGAAGCTTATTATTATGATCATCAACGAAAACAATAGGCTTAGTGAGCATAAGAGGACGATCTTTAGCTTCTTCTTCATCTTCATATTCATCATGAGAAGTGCTTAAATTGATACACGAGCATCTTTCAAGTGATGTGAAAAAAGCAGATGCGACACTGTTTCCGATCCAATTCGCCATTCTGTCGATCTTGTCGCATGATATTATTCCGCATGCTGGATTTGAAGATGCTGCTGATGCTGGTGATGCTGATGATGAATTCATTTGGGTTTGGTTTTGGGAGAAGGTGTGTTTGGTTGTGTGTTTTGGGATTTGGAGATTCTTTTCTTTTTTGTTTTGGGAATCTGGAATGGAATTATACGTTTTTGCTCGTTTCTTCCTTCTTTAGTAGGTCCACGTCTTATTTTGTATTAGCTTGAGTCGAGTTGAGAATCATCAACCATTGGATTAAATTGATGGTAAAGATTAAAGAAGCTTTTAATCTTGACCATTGGATTTAATCCGATGATTGATCTTCAACTCGACTCAAATCATCGATAACTTGAGAGGATTTGAAGCCGATAAATGTACACTTTAATAGTGACACGCAAAGCTTTCTTGTTCGATTCTCGAGTTAAAATGTTAAGTTTTTTTTGTGTTCTTAAGTTTTTTAAAAGAAGAAAAGAAGCGGAAGAAAATGAGAAAGTTTTGTTAAGAAAATATTTCTCTCTTTTTTTTTTTTTTTTAGAATAAAAACATATATCGTGTAAAGACTAATATATCATATTTAAAATATTTGACATTAACAACTAAAGGCATACATGTAATCTAAATAAATTAATTTTCTTTTCTTCTCACTCAAAAACATGATTTATTATTACTTTCATTTTTCTTTCCTCGATCAAAACAACATATCAACTGACACTTCATATTCTTTTCCCTTTCTTTTCCCTTTCCTATTCTTTTACATTTCCCTTCACTAATCAATTAAATATTATATACGTCTATTCAAATTTATTTTTATTGGTTGAAATACAAGATGAATATTGGTCGAAATACAAAATGAATATTTATTTTGGGACATCTTAAAATAGTGACACAAGACGCGGAAGCCACTTTAAATATACTCTAATCCAAAGGTAAATAAACGAGACACATCTCAGAGGATTACACCCAAACAAGAGATAAAACTCTAAAACTCAAAGTTTATTAATAATAAAAAATTGAATTACTATTATAATGAGTTATATATTTATAGAAGTGAAACTTGCATAAAAGAAACCTAATTAAAAAAAAAAAAAAAAAAAAAAAAAAAAAAAAACGACCTAATAAATAATACATAGTAGAAGATTCTGAAATCATTACTACTACGGTGTAGACGAAGGACAAACAAAGAAAATAACATAAAATAAACAGTGGCATATATTGCATAGGTGAGGCTTTGGCCCTACGCAGTAGACAATACGATCTAGGTCTCTTGACGACAAATCTTGTCCTCGTCAAATAGCAACGTTGACACTTAACATGAGACGGAGAGAGGTGTTATATTATACAATTACCTAAGTAGTCAAATACCCCAACCACAATCGACATATGTTCTTCCAATTACCAAAAACGACACCGCGCGCACCATACTCACGTGGCCCAATGACTCAGTGAGTGACTGACACGTGTGCAGTCTTGGCATTGAGCATTAAACGAGTGCATATGGGGATTCGAGCCTCTGTGCACGCATGGTCAGCAAGCATCGGTAGTCAAGTTCCATATTCATCGTGGTTATCTTGGTTGTTGGTTGTGTTTCATCTTCGACCTCCCTTCTTTCATTAAAAAATACACACAAAACACACTAAAACTACTCATTCAAACCCTTCTAATTCACTTGTCAAAAAAGCATACTCATGAATACACCTCATTTTTTTGGCAATGTTTCAAAAGCTTCAACAGCTCGCATAGCCGATTCCAAGAGCTTCAACCCATGACGAAGGTGGGTGTGAGGATCTAAACACTTGAGACTTGTGTTGAAGATACTTTGAGTGTATACCAAATAGTATGCGAAATCTACTACTTGATACTTTAGAAGATTAGAATGAATAAAACAGTAAACAATGTTGTGAACAATTATATAACCAAAAGCTCCAATATTATTGATTATAATACGAGTGATCTCAACTATCACTAGGGTTTACAACCTTGAAGCTTAACAAAAGATACGTATTCAACATCTAACCTAGGACCTCCTTTTATAGCACAAGGAGTCCTGTACAAGATAACTATCAAGTTATTCGTATAAGACATGCACAATATCTATTCTATAAATACAAAACGCGTACACATCTTATAAGCAATACATATTATATGTACTAGCAGTACTAAGTCAGTTAGTAATGTTAGTGTAATCTTCAGCAGTCCTTGTCTGTAAGCTTGGCAGTACTAAGTCAGTTAGTAATAGTGCGTTTAATTCCCAACTGTAGGTGCGCGTAGATGGTAGTCCGCACGTGGTGTGCGCGTGCTCTTTCTTTTTCCAGGCAGTTTTGGCTTGCGTGCTTGATCGGTTTTCATAATATACTCCAAAAGTCTTTTTTCACAACACATATTTAAATGTGTGGAGATAAAAAATTTTCTCTTTTAATATTCTTAATCCGTTTTAAGTAAGTAAAATATACTCGGTATGAGAAAAGATCAATATACATCTCATATTTGTCATACATCCAATGAATCAATCATGTTAAAATTTTAATAAATAAATAAAACTTTCACCTTTTTTAAAAAAATTAAATATCTCGCAAACCGTTAATCGTTAGGCGAAAAAAATCACACCATCGCGACGAGAATTAAATTATCTTTCTATAGATATGCACTTCTATATACTTTCGGCTAGTTTTTTTTCAAATTTTTCGCCTTAAAAAATCACAAGTGATTCGGAAAAATCACATGTGATTTTAAAATAAATCACATGTAATTTTTACAAATTACATGTGATTTTTAGAAATCACATGTGATTTTTCTCGTCAAAAATGTTGAAAAAAAAAGTCATCAAAAGTTTATAGATTTGCATATGTATAAAAAGATAATTTAATTTTCGTCGCGATGGTGTATTTTTCGTAGATTAAAGATTTACCGTTTGCAAAATATGTATGTTTAAAAATAAAAAATTAAAAAATATTTTTTTATTAATTTTGATTAAAAATGGATGACTGAGAGTGGTTCATTGGATTTATAACAAATATGGGATCTATATTGATCTTAAGCAAATACATGTTATAAATCAAAATGCACAACCATATACAACACAAATTTGAGTGTTACAAAATTTTCACATCCATAATAAATGAATATTTTTTAAAACTCTCTATATCAATAGTACTTATTTTATTGCAAATCGTACAAACTTGTGATATACAAAAAGGTTGTTTGGGTTTGTGTTTGTGACTTGATTTTCTGATTAACGTGTTTCTAAAATGCAATAAATTAACCCACAGTTAGAAAACACACAAAGAGAATCATAAAAAAGTAACAAAAGTGCCTTTGATATAGTACTTGCCTCAAAATTATGTAAAGTGGTCATGACTATAAGAAAGAAACATAACAAAAATGGCGTTGAGGACTTGCATCGAGTCTAAAAATCTGAGATAGAGAATGAATATTCAATATAAAAAAAATTTATATACAACCCTAATTTTCGTTACTTCTTCATTATTCTTAGTCCAATACGATTAAATAGTTTATATACTTTTGAACCGTAATTATTTGAAAGGCCATAGCGAATACAATTTTAGTGCCTTACAAGTTATAAGGGACCGTAAAAAGTACTACTTAATAAATATTTCCATTTAGGTTTAGATCATGTGTAAAGTAAACTTTTTCTATAATATTTTGTTATTTATAAAAATAGTTTATTTCTTAAATTCATTTTAACTTGAAATTATTGTTATTTGTATAACTATTGTCATGAAGAAGCATATAATAAAACATTAGCTCGCTAAAAAATAAATACGTGATACGCCATGCTAACCTTCAAGATCCTCTTAGTAAGTTTTGATTGGAGGATGAGCTAACAAAACTTGCTTTGAAAGTTCAAACTTTCTCCGACTATTACAAAAATAGGCGGCACCCGGTAAATATTATTAATCGAAAAGAATTTTACACCGTCAATCATCGTATAATCTTAATACAGCGGTAGGAGGCCGAAGACCATAAAGAAATGCTCAACAAACCAAAAAATTAAACAAATGGTTGGAGCATCCTCCATACCACGTAACAAACAACCAAAACAAAGTAAAACAAATACAATCATATCAACTACACTCTAAACTTATTGCTCTCGAACAAATCTTCTTCATGTATCTCATTCTCATTGTGCCCTCTAACTCTTAAATACATGATCAATCTAACCACTTCACGAAAAGAGTTTGAGCTTTTAAAACTGTACAATTACTTAATTGCCATATATTCTAAAAATGTTGATTATGTAATTAGCATGACAGATTCGAGGTGAACTCGTTGTATTATTTGGCCTTTTTGTTTGGCTTAACATACAAATAAATGTTCTATTGTTTTCCTTGTTGATTTCATATCTAGAGTAATCTATATTCTTTTGTTTTTATTATTACGTGCAATACAGACCAACAAACAATCAATATCCTGGTTACAACAAGTATGCATACACAGTAGAATCATATCCATTACCATTAGTTTTCAATAGATTATATTATCTTTTATCAATAATGAGTTGTATTGATTTGACATCAAAAATCTTGTATCAAAGTGCTTTTTTGCACGTATTCGATTAGACTCTTTTGGGTTGTTTAATACATTAACGTGGCAGTAGTATGTCACACTAGAACAACCAATTATGTCACAACTCACAACTAATAGGTATATTTGAGGCACCTTGAACCATGCAGTTGGTTGAGTTCTTCAATCTACGAATAGAACACATGTCCAACATTAAGAAGCATTATTGTTGCATCAGTGTTTTTTAGAAACCTCCAGTTAGTGGAACGGTAAAAAGTCTGAAATTAAGATTTATCTTTCTAACATAAAAAAATAATAATAATTAAAAAAAAAAAACAAAAAAAAACCTGATTATGTCTAAAAGGCGTTACAATGATCATATTTGCTTCTTTGTTTCGTATTGCTTTTACTTTGTATTCGCGCATAGAGCTTTTAGCTAGCCGCATTTTCTTTTCATGTGGCAAGTAGGTTTGGGACATCGAGATTGAGAGTTGGTCAAAAGTAACTAGAAATCTGAAATACAATGTCACTTCTCGAATGTATGTGTGACAAGTTATGAAACCCAGGTAGCCCATAGTCTCAGTTTATTCCATTCAAGGCCCAATTCAGCCCATTTTAGTTAACCAACCAACTACATTTTAGAGATTGTTAGCCTTTGTGGAAAGTTGATTATATCGAAATGTATTCTCCAAATTAATGCCAACAATCATATTAACGAGAACAGAACAATAACAAATTTGACCATGTGCAGAAAACTAAACAAGATCGGGAACATAATTTCTTTAGGCAAGGTGCATTTATGAAAATCGAAGCTTTTAGGAAATTCAAACATTATCAGAAAGTTTATAGGTGTCTGCCCGAGAGACATACCCCGCTTCCTTCACCGATCACATAACATGTTAGCATAAGTATATTATTAAGTATTGATGTTGATATAGAACAAAATTTTAATTATTATTTAGTGATATGGAATAAGGCACGTAGTTTTACCTCAATACACATAATATGAATAGGCACGTCATAATTGTTTAAGTCGTGAAAAACCATGACCAACTATGATAGGGTTCACAAATTTTTTGGAATCGTAATATAGAAACACATTTTGATGGACTGGATGCATTTAAGCTACATTTAGAATAAAAAAAAATATTTTTCAAAAATTAACATTATATCGAAAAAATCTGTTGAGGTCCTGAACACGTGCGGAAACCCCCAAATGGCTTAAGATAATTGAAGACCATTTACAAAGGAGATGTTTAGGTTGTTGTTGATTTGGACTAAAATGAAAGTAATCATGCCACACTTTGATTATATTAATGTAGCGTCAAAAGTTGAAAAAATAGGTTGCGTAAAACGTTCAACTCTTTAAAATAATATGATAGCGGATTTTGGGTAAATTTCATTTTCATGTACAATGACTAGAACTATTCAACTTTCATATACAATGACCATGGTTATTCAACTCTAATATCTCATAATTTTTATTTGCATGATCGAAGGTTTCTTTTAAATTAGAAAGAATAATGAAAAAAGATCGAACTTGACATTTTATGTGATTGTGTGTAGTAGCTATTTTTTTTCTTATTGTATGTCTTGAACTTTCAAATTTCGATCGTTATGTGTATTTTCATGACTATTCTGTATAAAATGACCATTTTACCCTTCAAATTTGAAAAATTAAGGGTAAAATGGTCACAAATCTGTGTGATAATCGAATTTTGAAAGTTCGAGACACATGATAAGAAAAAAAATAGTTACACACAATCATAAAGAGTGTCAAGTTCAATCGATATTTTATTATTCGTTCTTTAAATTAAAAGCATTGCTACCGTACAAATTATTACATAAATTTTAGTAACCTCTAATTAAAGATTCAACGGGCCACCCATTGTTTTTGTATACCCACTAACTTCTTTGAATAGAATACCGACTTAAACAAGTGGCTAACCGTCTAATTTTACCTAACGCTTATAACTATTTATATAAAAACAAGAATTATATTTTCTAATGATATCATATAATTTATAATTCTTTTTATATCGCTTCAAACCCAATGGAAGAGTCACTAAAGGAACACGAGTTTAATTATAATGTAACAAATGAAATACGTTGAATTTGATTACATTATAAAAGTAAAAATATAAACATTACGACGAAGTATTTTCCAGAGATAGAGGCAATTCCAAGTTTCCAACTAGTAAGATATTTGCTAGTTGCAAAGTCAAACAAGTACCGTCCAAGAAATATCCCATACATTCTGCCAAAATAACGACTCTCGGTTGATGTTAACTATATGGTTTAAGACAAACAAACACAACATAAGATAAAGATAAAAAGAAGATAACTTAATAATGTAACAATAAATGACAAATACCATACTATAAAGTTTTCATTATACAATTATTTTGGCAAGATATTGTTTATTAGTATTGTTAATTGGCGAAATATTTTATATTAAATATAATATTAAAAAACAAAGTTTATCATTTATTATTATAGATGTTTAAGTATAACAATACGTAACTTTAATCATAAAAATATAAAAAATAAAGGGTTAGAGTTCTGCTTAATGCAAATAACAATGAAATGGTTATTTATAACAATCTCTTGAAAGGTAATGAACTCTATCCAGGAGATGTAGCGCGAACGTTATTGATGAAGGACCAATTTAAAAAGTATTTATTTTAGGAGGACATATATAAATTATACTGAAATTTTGTATTAAAAATAACTAAAATCACATAAAAATGTACATAGAGTTAAAAAAAAATTAAAAAGGGCACAACTCCCTTAGTTTTTTTTAAGTTCCGTCCCTCAAATATAAATCTTTCTGACAATAAATTTAAGCATAACAAATTAATCAACCACAAAAACTTTTTGTAATTTCAAAACACATCAATTTATATTTTACATAGTTATATCATAATCTATGTTTTATATAGTTGTATCATAATCATATCTTATATTATCTGTATACAATAGAGTTTGCAAATGAAAAATCAAAATGTGCAAATAAGCTCTCCTAAAACATAGTTTAGCAAAGATTTAAATCTTTTTATTCTAACTCAAATATCGTGACTAACAATTCCAAAAATAGAAAGAAAGACAGTTGGTGATTTAAGAGATGAACCAATGATAGAGTTTGCTTCAAAAGTTGCATAGTCATAATTCTTATCCTTTATTGCCACCTCATTTGTCATTCTTGTGCCACGTGCATGATGAGTCAAGTCTTTTTCAGTATTTTAGTAAAAAGTGATTATTACTGTCACCAGTTTTTTTACGGCAATCTTGTTACAGTTTTGGCTATCCAATACACGACCACTTTCTAGGTTGATTTATGTAAGGGTGCGTTTGGTATTAGAGAATGAGGTATCACTATGAAAGTAATTAAAAGTGTTTCTTAAGTTAATGACCCATCACTATAGTAATGAATGATAGATATAATTCATACTCATATCATTAAAATAATTTAGGTATGGATCTTTCGTATGTAAGGGACCCATTCTACTATCAACTCATCCCATTATAAATTCGTAATAATATACCAAACGCACTCAAGTATTTATATGGATTAATCTTATATATCCTTTAACTTTATATATGCAAATGTAATAATTAAATGCATGATGTATAATATTTTTAAAACATGTTTGAGTATATATATATATGAAGATATCAAACTTAAAAGAAGAAAATAAAAAATTGCCCCTATTTATATACTTGTACTTAATAATACATTTATTCATACTAATCAAATATCATTTTTAAACTAACATCAATTTAGTACATTCGAAAATAACAATGTTGATACTGAATTTAAAATGAAAATAGTAATACATTATTTATAATTTTCTTCTTAATATAAATTGTGTACGAATCTTCTAATTCAATAATAAAAAGCTTCAATAAAAAAAGAAGTACAAATCTTGACTTTTAGTAGGCAAAGTTAGATGAGTGTATTTTACACTTCATTTGTTTTTAAGAACACTAATCATTATCACTATATCAATATTAATCTATGAAGTAATGTAGGACATATTTATTTTCTTTGCAATCATCACAAAGGCCAACCACTATTATATGAAACAAGTAAACATGATCGCGACTAATGTTTATTTTTTACGAGTACTTTGTTTTATCTAAACTTTCTTATTGTATCTTATTATTATTATTATTTTTAAAAAGGTTGCTCCGGTAAAAAAAAACTAATATAAATTAATATATCAGGTAAATAAAACGAGTTTTGCTAGGTTATTCGTGTTGAGCAGTTTTTGATTTAGATGCATATAACTACCCAAAACAATTATTTTCACAACTATCTCAAAATATAGACATGTATAAGTCTAAACACAAGACACCTTATAAAAATGGTGGTTAATTTTAAAGCTTATATTAAACTCAACTAGATTTTTAGCTTCTTATATATCAAAATAAATTACACTTATAATTACATATTCACACTCACATGTCACTAATAAGAGAATAAGACTACTGGTAATAGATGCAATTTTGACGCGTCTTCGTCTTTACATAAGCGAGTTGTAAAAATCATTGGCTAGTGAGACGGTTGGGTAGGCGCTGCGATTAATCGGTTAGCGAAGATTAATCGAGATTAATCGGATTGGAATTTTTATGTAAAAATGTAATTTTATATATTATATTATTTTATATGTATGGGATAAGCGTATTGCATTAAAGTTCAAATATTTCAGTGTTGAATATAGGCATAATCATAATTCTTCAAAGTTCAAAGTCGAATATAAAATATTACTTTCGGTTTGTTGATCATTTTTAAGCGACTTTTGACCGATTTTATCCGATTAATCGGTTTGTTGACCGATTTTTAAATTATTTTGTCCGATTTTTAAGCGATTTTCTTGGCCAGTTTTTAAGCGCTTTTGTCCAATTAATCCGATTAGACCGATTTCGTCCGATTAATCGGTTTGTTGACCATTTTTAAGCGACTTTTGACCGATTTTATCCGATTAATCGGTTTGTTGACCGATTTTTAAGTTATTTTGTCCGATTTTTAAGCGATTTTCTTGACCAATTTTTAAGCGCTTTTGTCCAATTAATCCGATTAGACCGATTTTGTCCGATAAATCGGTTTGTTGACCGATTTTTAAGCGATATTTGACCAAACTGATTAAATAGGCCGATTATGATAAATCAAGGCTCTTAGTGAGCGATCAGCGATTTATGCAGGGATTAATCGGCCGCGTGGACCGATTTTTACAACAGAGAACATAGGACGCGTGTTTGCTTACTACACTCACCCAAATAGCACACATCTTTGGCAAAATTGAAGAACTTGGTATTAAGAAAGATCGAGTCGTGAAGTGTTATTGTTGTGTGTGAAATATTTTGATTTTGTAAGGTATATTTGTCTTAATTGAGATTTATTTAATGATGAAATTTAAACTAAATTTATGATGAAATTGATAGTAAAGATAAAAATGGCGTGACGCTTAAAATAGTTGTGATGATTTTGGCCTCTCTTGCTATTAAAGGATGTTGGAATTGAGATTTTTTCGCCATTAGATTATTTTATGTTTTGCATAAAATTTCGATGTATCTTATTTTATCTTTGGTTTTGTTTGGTGATACAGTTGATAGCTAGTTGTCGTTTATTGATGTCATAAATGATTTAGTGGTTGATTCAAAGATTCTTGTGAATAATGTCAGATATATTTTATTGTATCTTAAATATTTTTATGAAGTAATATATTTTATCGTAGAATACCCAAAAAAAAAAGTTCTGGCGACTACTTATTACTAGTGGCGTAAAAAGTTAAACAATGAAAAAAACCACATGTTTGTAGTACATGGTTTTGGTTTCTGCTAAACTTAATTATGCTATAAATACTCCGTAAGCTAAACAAAACGACATCGTAACACAAGGCAAAAAAGTGGGAAAACAAGATACAGTAAAATATAGTAACAGAATAAACAAACAAAAGAAACTAAAAAGACAAGACCAGTGGATAGATAGATTACTGGGACAAAATTTATGTCTTTGTAAGTTTATGTAATGAATAATACTATTCAACATCATCATAAAGCAAAGAAGAAAATATCATAAATTCACTAGATTATATTCAGATCTTCACATCTCAACCAACTTTCCATTCTTTTCTGGTAAGATTCCTTACTTTCAGTTTTTTTCTTCTCATATTTACACCTTAGCTATTTTTAGTATCTTTTTTATTGGTTTTCTTAGATGTTGATTACTGGATGATTTTGCTTGTGTATATAGTTTCTAGGTGGATTACTGATTACCCATTTCACCATTTGTTTAATATTAAGCTCTGAGGAATGAATTATCTTGTTTTTTGATTTACTGATGTTAAAGATTATATATTTTTTTACTGTTCTTGTTTTTGTTCAGTTTTAGATCTTTTGTATCTTTTTATGTTAGGTTTCTTGAATTTCCATTTGAGACAACATTAATTTCAAGCAATTTTGATAAATTCTGAAATATAGTATTATGTGAGAAGTTGTCTAACTAAATGGTTGTGCCTTCAAGTTCTGCTTTAGGACTGTGAGATAGTTTGTGGTGTAAATATTGTGAGATAGTCATTTGCCGTTCAAAAAAAATCTCAATAAATTAATAAATAAATTAGAGGCATATATTCATTTTGGGAATTTTGCTTTACTGTCTTAGTATTTATTCACAATGTTTTATTCGACCAAACTGCGTAAAGATTCGTGTAATTTTCATTATTTGGTTAATTTAAATATATGAAGAATATTTTTTTTAAGGAGTATGATCTAATGATATTGTAAACTTTAGGTGTTGTTTTGAAGTAATATGATGTTCTTGATGGAATGAGTAAGAAATGGCTGCAGCAGAAGCAAGAGCAGCATGGCAACGAGCTGCAAACCGCTGTTTTGTTCAAGAAGATGCAAAAGAGCTCCAAAATTAGCTTGTGTTCCTCCGTCATCGTCTTCATTGTCTAAACAAGTTGACACAAGACCTCCTATAAATGGATTGGACGATTTTGTTCCTCCAACCGCCAACTCGATGTACTCAAATCTGTCTCCAGATTCAAGATGGTGGCTTCAGTTGCAGCCTGATTATATGCACCAGATGGGGTTGACTAATGTAAAGGTCAACACTTTGGAAGCCGAAAATTCTCAACAATTTGTCGACATTATGGATTCACAGTCAACTGTCAAAGGTGATAATGTAGTGGAAGAATCGTATGAGTTTGTGGAAATGGATTCCGTTTATAAAGATTTGGATGAGTTCAGTTTGGACTCGAGTTTCCTCATTGGATGGAGAGTGAGAAGATCCAGAACCTGCCTTGGTGGCGAATGACCGATAAAGATGACTTGGCATCCTTTGTAGCGCAGAGATCACATGATTTCATTGAGAATTGTGATCTTCCTTCGCCTCAACACACAAGTTGCGAAAGGGACCCATTTGCCAAAGATCAATCCCCACGGAAAAAGATGAAGGTCTTGCCTCTTTAGGGGTTCAAACAAAGTGGTCAATACCAGAATGCTAGTTCAGGGTCAGTCAGGTAAAGTTTGAGTTTTTGAAGTCAAATGGCTCATGTTTGAATTCAGTTTATTAATGTGATATCTTTGGATTTGGTGAAAACCTCGATTAACAACACTCTGACCAATAATGTTCTAATGCCCATTATTGTTTTCAGCTCATTAAGTGGTGATGGCGCAGTTCATGAAGGTTCTCGGAGCCGACAACACCAGAGGTGGATCCAAGCAAGCGTAAGCTATTAGAAGCTCTATGCCATTCACAAACGAGAGCACGAGAAGCAGAAAAGGCAGCAAAACAAGCATACGAGGAAAAAGAACACGTTGTCAAGCTCATATTCAAACAAGCATCTCAATTATTTGCATATAAGCAATGGCTCTATCTTCTACAGCTCGAGAATATCTATAATCAAATCAAAACAAACAAGATCACCCCTGTATTCCCAGCTTCACCATGGAATGTACCACGCAAAAAAACTCGCAAGAATTGGCCTCCACCTTCTGCCAAGAGAAAAACAGGAGCCAAACAAGGCATTGGTATTCCTAGTCATAAACATGATATAGGCAAGTATGCTGTTGCTTTTGCTGTTGGATTAGGGCTTGTTGGTGCGGGTTTGCTTCTTGGGTGGACCGTTGGTTGGATGTTTGTCTAGTCATCGTAGAAGGCATGTTTAGTGTACAAAGTTGTTTTCTTGGAAGTGTTAGCTAGTCGTGTTTAGCTTTGGTCTCTTATAGTTTTGTAACGAGTTTGTGATTGAACTTTTGTGCTCATTATGTGTGTCATCTTAATTATAAAAATTGTATTAAGAAGTTTCTATCACGGAGATGGTAAACAACTTGCTGATTTAAGGTAGCATCTAGTTTGCGTATGAATTTGATAGTAAGATCGAGTCTTTAATACCCTGGCCTTGGGTGGGTTTGAGACGACAAAATATATGATTTTTAGTTCTATTTTTGAACCTCATTCCTTATCAACTAGACACTCATATGATTCCCTCTACGACCGTCTGATGTTAAACTTTTGTGTTCCTTTTGAACCTGTCACATGCCTCGGACATCCCTCGTCGAACATTACTCTTGTCTTCTAGAATTCAGTTTTCGTGATCACGTTGAGGCAGCTGTAGTTATGACAATGATCGTCTCTGTCCATTTTATAACTTACTAAACATATTTCTAAAGGTCTTACTGCCTCTTTGATTTCTCAACTGGACTTTTTGTGTGTGTTCTTACTTAAGATATAGTTCTGTCGTTTAAGATTCACATAGATTACTCAACTTCGTGGTGACTATTACTCGTTATCGTATCAGTAGCGTGAGATCTAATTGTTGATTGCAAGTCTTGAGCACCATTTTTAGCCTAATACAAGGGTTTCGAGTCTTATTTACTAATTTTGTTTGATTTTAACATTAGCCAAAAAATAGGTGACAGCAAACCAAAAATCCGACATATTGTGACTTGATGAGGATGCTGTTTCCTTAAAGTTAAAATGTAATTTTTGGCGCATGTGTTCAATATTAGTTTTTCAACATGAGACACCACCTATAACCCAACTTCAGCGACAATATCCGTCGATTTCAAAACTGAATTGACTCGATTATAGGACACATTGGTTGGTTCGTTTGGCCTATCCCCATCGACATTAGCATTTGCTACATTTTGTCACAAGGTCACCAAGTTCATTCGCGACCCTTACAAAATAAAACCATCATTAATGTATCCGACTACCCGAGCAGCAACGGTGTGATTAAAAATACTTGAATCCACAAAACTTATTAATTTCAATTTCTAAGAACTTCAAAACTTGACATCGCCTATTTCTTTCTCTGCAAGTTATGGAACTTTTTCTTTCACTTAGTAGGCGTCTGGTTTTTACATAAACAATCTATGACAACCATTAACTTAATATTGCCATTAGATTCTTCAATTTTATAAAAGTATAAGTAACATGCTTTGATAGAGAACAAGTTTAGTATCAATTTCATACAGAAAACAATTATCACAAGTTTGATGATAATTTTGGGGTTGGCACGATATGGTCTGCATATAATATTCGACAGAAATGGGGAGATCAATTCACAGCTTCTGATTCAAAGTTTGGAACAATCACATTCATTATACCTCAATGACTTTGATAACACACTTTTGCTACACACGACACTAAAAGAGACCCTCTTGACAAAATGTTGATTTACCATAGGCAAATCTAGAAGAATGTCACCTGGACACATTGGTAGCCATCTTCAAAACTGTATGAAATACCGACCGCAAAATTAGACACCATGAGCTGACGACTGAACCGACCAATTGAACTTGACTTGACTCCACTGTTGACAACACTTGAACTCTCTACTCCTTTGGTTGCACATGACCTGGAAAACATACATCATTCAAGTTTACTAAGACAAGACATCGGATAAAAGTAACAACTTAACAAAGTGCAATGTTAAACTACGAACATAATCATTGAAACAATAATCTGCTACACTCACACAGCCAGTTCAGCTGATCACATACTCTTTAACTCATAAACAAATCTGCATCAATTTTATTCTTCCTATCCGACGAATTTGGCACCCTCGTATCGATATGAAATCAAAGACAAAGTTGACCTAACACCCAACACATATTTCACTATCAGCCATTGTATTCATTATGCCTAATTCTGTACAGTTATAGGCCTAACCAGATTCATGATTCAATATGAAAACCATATGCTGCAAGCCTGCAATTTAGCTCAATCAGAAAACAGAACCCGTTTAATTACAATTATAAAGGTGAATTAAGTGTACGTGTTTTTAGGACTTATAATTGTGATTAGCCGATTCGTTAACTCGTTTCCTTTTATAATTTCACACAAGGAAACAGAACAGCTGAAATATCTAAAACTACTAGTGATGAAACTGAAACAAAATTGAGTTCAAGATGTGAAATTTCATACTAATTCCTAAGCTGCCTCTAGAATTATGAGTGGCAACAAAATATCGAAATAAAAGAGTACATGTAACTATGCAAGTATGCCAGCAAATCTGTTTATCCACAGGTATACATACATTCATAAGGTCTCTATTTTATAACTAGTACATAGTGAGCGCACCTGAATGTACTTCCATATATACTCAAACGGTCTTCTAAGACAACCAAATATATATTAACCCGCTAAGATTAACACATTCAATGTTATGTTACACAGGTATATATTTATCCACAATCTATGTTGGTGATAACCAAGACAGTTAAAAACGATTGTATTGGTTCGAAGAACTTGTTGCAGTTCGCTACTAACGACCTATTAGTTCAAAGATGATTATTTCTCCGAAAAAAAGAGGTCAAATTTTATTAACTTAACTCCGAGTAATATATATGCTGTTGGATTTGCTGATCTGCATGTTAACTTATAACCTCAGGGCACGTTTGGTTTGCATTAATGGGAATGGGACTATGACTTTCAAAGTCATAGTCGATTGTTTATTTTGTTTTGTTTTGTGGGTCCGGTAATGAAATGTGTATATCATAGTTATAGATTCATTCACACCGATTTGGTGTCTATGAAATCCATTCCGTGGACCCTCTTTTTCCACTACAAAATTAAAATATCTATACACTTTTTCATACCATATTTTATCAACCAAACATAAACAATCGTAATGATACACTTTTTCATACCCATTATCATTCCACCTCATTCCAAATCCGATACCCATTGTCATTCCTGGCAACAAACCAAACGAGCCCTCAAGCACTGCCAAGTTCAAAGCAATTTTTCAAAATAGTTGGGATGGCTACTAGATTCCAGTGTTTACACATTTATTTCATTGCTCATGTATGGCTTAATTTCCACGATGTCAAAGTAAACCAACATCAGGCTCCCAAAATGGAGGAATGGGAAACTACATTTTATATAGATGGTAAGCATATAGTGACCTTTTCCTGAAATACACTTTGTTCACTACTCAAACAGACTAGACTCTAGAGTCTATACAACTTCCAAATATTCATTTAATAGGAAGAACAAGCAGCAGGTACAGTTACAGTTGATCAAATATAATAAAGCATTCCAGCATGATGACAAATTGACAAGCGATCAGTAATACATGTATCGAGAATTGGAAAATAGTGAAATCCATTCATAAAGAATCTGACGCAACTTGAGAAGTTAGACAAAATTACCACAGAACACAAAAGCATCCCCACAAATCCTACCTTTTGGAGCGTTTAAATTTTAAACCACATGAAGAAACTTATTACAATCAAGACGGATAAACTAATATCAGATATATCTAAAACGAAACTAAATAACATATACTCTTCATTATATTAGAAGAAAAGCATTATAGAGTCCATAAGCAACCTAGGATCTAAAAAGCATATTAAAGTCCATACAAAATACTTCTGAGCACAAACAAACATGAAAAAGAACGGAAAGAACTACTGTTATGACACAATGCGTAGGATAAGAATCATACCTTCATACAATAGCGAGATTGTATGAGTTGCAAAGCTGAAGAAGTGCAGCTTGATTAGTTTGAGACAGATATCTGGTGATAACCGCTGGAAATCTACCACGGAACTGGTTGGAGAGATTTGCCAATAAAGCCACACAGAACTGTTTTGGATCCTGTATTTCCTGCAATGGGTCTTCCTCCCTTCTACCAGCATTGTGAAGACGAACAAAGGTGGCTTGATAACCAGTTGCCTCACCAAAATCAGGAACTTCAGGTTCATCCTCAACTCTTTGCTCTTCCGGTTGCGACAAAAGAGTAACAATACCATCTAGCAACTTACCCCAGAGCTCCTCAGCAGCAGGATCCAAAAGCGATGGCGATTCACAGAGTAGTTTAGCTGATGCAACTGCACTCAACTTAACCTCGGTGTTGCCAGTTATGGTCTTAAGAGTAGGTATCCAAAACTGACCCAAAATTGCATTGAACAAATTCGCCTGAACAGAGTTAACCGAGTCCACAAGAGTTTGTATGCCGTGCTTGACCAGAAACAGCGACATGAATATAATGAGACACCTAACAAGTCTCGGGGTTTTATTGTTTTGGAGCCGAGTAAACAGAGTAGCCCAGATGTGATTCATGTATTCTGCCAAAACATTATACCCAAGATTCTCAATGACCGGGTTCAGAATATGAAACCCTTGCTCTTCAGTGCTTGGTGATGAAACAAGTTTGTTGAATATCCCAAGCACGTTTCTTCTTCCTTCCTTGTAAGCTCGTTGGGTGCCTGTTGAAGAAATGACTGAAGCAAGCATACGAGTGCAGGAACATTAGCAGACTTTTCCACAAATCAGGTGTCAACAGAATGTCAAATATCTGCATGTAATGTGGCGGAACTGGAGGCCTGTTCAAATCGACAAGCTGAGCTAACAACTGGAAGGCGTACGGAAAGAATTCAGTAACTTCTTTCTCCAATATCATCTGGAGGCTCGGTAAAAGGCATTGCTCAAAGGCTGGCACAAGAGTCGGGTTCTTTTCACAGGCTCTTCGAACAAGAGCAGCAACTGCCTCAAATAAACAATGGTTAAACACCGGGTTTTTAGGATTCGCGCAGACCCTGTTTAGAACCGTTGTCAGCCCAGTAATGCAAGGTGAAGCTACCTCAGGTGAAATATCAGCAATCTGAAGAACACGCATAATACACCTCATGATATACTGATTCTCCTCGGACTCAGGCTTCTCCAACGCACCAAAAAGGTTTGTCATCAAAGCTGGCAGAATCGGACCAACGTCCAACGCCGTATATCTTGCTTGAACCCCATTATCCTTCACTAGCAAAAGCTTCTCGATACAACTAGCAGCATAAGAATGAACCACATTAACATCTGAACTAAGAAACCGAACCACATCACCAAGAAGAGCCATAGCAACAGGTTTAGGAATCAGAACCCTAAACGTGGTGAAAAACTTCAACGCACCCGCCTTCAACATTGGGAAAGCATTGACATCCTGACCCTGTAACTCCGGCACAATAACTGTTCTAAAGAAACTATCAACATCAACAAGATCAGTCGAGACAGAAGCACCACCTGCCTTTTTAGTAGCAAGAGACACAACCAAGTATATAGCACAATCCTTATATTTCCAATTAGCAGCGGGATTTTGTTCAAACAAAGCCAAACAATTACGAATCTGTTCCGAAACCTTTGCAGTAATCTTCTCCTTATAATTTCCCGCAATCCCCTTGAGAAGCTCACAAGCAATCCTCCTCCTCGTATCAAGATCACTCCCTTCCATATCTCGCCTAATAAACTCAATATAATTCATCTCAAACAGCTCCTCATCCTCTTCCCTTAACATCACATTCGGAATCACAATACTCTGAGTAATCTGCTGCAATATCTCTTCACCAGCAAACAACGCATGGTGCACACTTGTACTAACAATAGTCAAAAACTTAATAGCAGTAACAGTCAACCTTTCCCTACTTGGCGAACCCGACGCCACCACAAGCAAACTCCAAACCGCCTCCACAAACCCACTCAAATACTTCTGAAACAACTCCTCCTCTTTCTCCATATAGTGACTAATATTATCACAAACAGCCGCACGTAACCCATCCACAAGCGCTAAACCATCAGCACCACTATCTTCAACAACTGGATACCTCACAGTCAAATAATTCTTAAACTCATTCATCCACTTATCCGCATTATCCTCAAAAAACTCGGGCAAATCCAAAAAATTCAACGAATAGAAAATCCGACAACACAACCTCTGCGCCTCAACCAACTGCTTAACCACAACAGCATTCCCACCCGCACCACTCATTTTCACCGACAAACTTTCAACCGTACTCAACAACGGCGCAGCAAAGTTATCCAAACAGTATTTCAAATCAAGCAACAACGGATCACTCTTATACTGATACCTAAACTTCTTAAACAACGAATTAACCGTAGCAAGTATACCATTCACACTAACAAAATCATTCACATTAATCGCATTCTCTAAACTCGTCTTCAACTCAGGCAACAACGCCGTCCACGCCTTGAAATCATGGTTCCCAATAACCGCAAGCGCTTCACTAAGCTGCGCCTGTATCTTCGGACCAGCAGACAACATCAAAGGCACAATCAGCTGCTTAATCTGCTCCTTCTCAGCGTCGGCTATCGGCGCAAGGGCTGACGCCCCCAGCGTGTTTTAAGTGGTTTTGAAGTTGACAGCAGCGGAAATACGGATCTGTTCGTCGACGGAGGGTTCGGCAACGAGACGGAGGACGGCGAGTGTAGTTGGGTGAATCGGCGGCGTCTGAGAGGTTTTTTCGGCACGGCGACGGGGTTCGGGGTGGGGCGAAAGCGTGTCGAGGAAGGATTGGGATAAAAAGCTAGGGTTTGTTGATTCCACTCCATAGTTGTTACTTCTAGGTTTTGATAAGATTTATAAAAATGAAGAAAAATAATAATCAGAACTAAATGATGCAAATATTAAAGAATCTAGGGCTTGTAATAATAAAGAGTAAAACGTACCAGTGTGTGAATGAATGAAGGATCGAAGGAAGGAAAATGAGTTGGGGAGCGTGTGATTGAATTTGAAATGTGAAGGAGTGAAGGTAAAGGAGGGATCAATGGGTTCATATGGGCTTTTCATTGGTTTAATGGGTATGGGCTGAAATCCGTAAGAGTCCAACCATTTTCTAATAAAATCTTGGCTGAATTATATTATACTATATATTAAACGACATTCAAGCGGCGTCGTTTTTAGCAAAATTGCCGTTTGGTAGAAACTTTGTCATTTCATTGATCCATTTGCAGGCTTCTTTGGCTCACCTCTTCTTCCTTGATCCAAACTACAATGATCCACAACTCAACTATTATATTGATTGTATAAAACATTCGCAGATCATGAAACTCGAACATCTCACAATTGCACGGTATCCGTAAGAGTCCAACCATTTTCTAATAAAATTTTAGTGAATAAGCGACATTCAAAACGGCGTCGTTTTTGTAGCAAAATTGCCGTTTTGGTTGAAACTTTGTTGTTTCATTGATCCATTTGCAGGCTTCTTTGGCTCACCTCTTCTTCCTTGATCCAAACTACAATGATCCACAACTCCAACTATTATTATTGATAAAAACACACACATACATAGTGCTAGAACATTCCTGGAGATCAATGAAACTCCAGAACATCTCACAATTGCACCGGTATCCGATACGTTTTCTATTATTGATGGATCTTTTTGGGGTAATTGGTCGACGTTTTTCGTCGGTATCAAGTTGGTAGGCGTATCCGAAATCAGAGGTACTTTTGTTTGTTATAAAACTTTCCAGACACACAATTTTTGGGTACTTTTATTTTTGTTTTTTGTATGATTAATTTTATGGTTTAGCATTAACTCTTTCGATGATTAATTGAAGTTTTTGCCTAATTTTGAATGTTTAATTTTGATTTATTCAATCGATTTATGTTTGATTCCAGTTACTGTGCCTAGAAAAATAAGCTAAAACAAACACCCCCAATAGCCCTGAAGCACCCAATTAGCAAAGTGACTTACTTTGCTGTTGACTGATAAAAGCTCTAAAATAAATATCGCACTTGGTTAACCTTTCCTGCAAATCAATCAAGTCATGGAGCCATCTGAGTTAACTAGGAGTATTGCTTATTCAAAGTGTTGATTTGCTTATTTACTTTTTTTAAATAAGGCAGTTTTGCGTCATTAGTTTGAATTAGCTTTTTTTTTAAGAAAATTGTTTTAAGCATGTAGGGAAGTGCTTATTTGTAAGTGTTTATTTGCACACTAAAATTAGCAAATAAGCAGTTGGATACTGCTTATCTGCTTTAAAATAAAAGATTAGCAATCCCATAGACTTTTATATTTTGAAACGTGCCAAGAAAATAAGTTGTAATAAGCAATCTAATCACCCCTTAATATGGAGTGTAGATAATTCTAGGATCATCTTCAATAGCACGACGGAAGATACTAGCTGAAATGGGATACGAGTTCACCCTCATTGTATTGTTTTGTTATATCATACGCAGTATGAAACATATTTATATTAATGGTATAGTGTAATCATATTTTCTTCTTTTACTACGAGTATTTAGTCTGCAGATATAGATGAGAAAGCCATCCGAACAGAAAAACCAAAAGAGTTGGTCATGGCTCTTGCAAAGGCTAAGGTACATTCTTCCTTTTATATCAGTGCAATCACACTTTGCCATCTGTAAATAGATATCTATTGGGATATGAAAGTGCTGAAGATTGACAAAGTACTGGAAAAGTCAAATCTTGCTAAAAGAAAGTCAAAATCTTGTTGTCGAAGTCAAATCTATGCAAGGCTAAAAGAACTGTTATATTCGTTTATGGAAAGTCTTGTAATTCTAGAATATTCTTTATTAGATTACTTGTCGTACAAGGATACAATTTGTAAACCGACTAGGGTTATCCTTGAGCCTATAAAAGGACCCCTAGATTGGCATTAGATATACGTGACATTATTAGAGTTTTAGAGAAGTTCGATATTATTAGAGTTGTTAAAGATCTGCATAATAAGCAGAGTTAGAGTTATTAATATAATCGTTCAAAGTTAAAGTTATATTCTTCTTAGCTTTGTTGAGTAAATTCCGCATACTTTACAAAGATTGCTCAGTGTTTCATTGTTAATAACTTAGGATTTATCCGAGGTTATTAAACCTTAACAAGCTATTTAAGTTAGTTTGGTTAGAGTACATCCATCCAACAAGTGGTATCGAGCTTGTGTGGAAACTCGACTAAGAAGAAACCCTAAAACCTACTACAACAAAACCTAAAGATGTCATTGAAGTTGTTCCACCACCATCAATCACCTCACTCGAATTCCAATCATCAAGAAGGAGAATCGACTTATGGTGTATTAAGATGAGGCGATACATTGCCATTAAAGACCATGCACTATGGAATTTAATTGTCGATGGTAATGAAGTAGTTCGAACACATGGAGATTCTGGCCAACCTAAAGCTCCTAAAGAACATTTTACCGCGACTACCATAAGGAATCAAGAAGGCTCTTAACATACTCTTATCGCTATACGATGGACATCTCTTGAAGTTTCATGATGCTAAAGATGCAAAGCAACTCGGGTGCACTCAAGACAAGATTTGGAGGAATGATGCTTCTAAGAAGATGCTTGTAAATCTGTTGAAGCAGCAGTTTGAAACTTTCCTTTGTTGGTGAAAGAGAGGGTCTTGATGCTGCATATGATAGATTTCAAAATCTCCTCAACATGTTGGAGTTATACAAGGCTGAAGTATCTGTTGAAGATGCCATTCTAAAGAGTTTGCCATCCACATGGCATGTGATTGCTACTATGATCAGAGGACAACCTGGTTTGGATGTCATGGACTTTGATGATCTCTACAATCATCTGAAGGTGTATGAGCATGAGATGAATGGCCAAACAGGTTCAAAGTCTCACAGTATTGCCTTTTTGTCATCTGAAAAGAGGGGCAGTACTTCCACCAAAAGTACTGCTTCTCCAACTCAAAGTACTGTGGCTCAAAGTATTGTTTCCTATACCACTCCCACCTATGCTCAACAAGCCCTACCAACTACAACCATGCACTCAGATGAAGTTGTGTGCTCTTTCTTTGCACAACAAGCTTCTCTACCTGTCACTTATGAAGAAGATCTCTCACAGATTGAAGAAGATGCTTTAGAAGAAATTGATATCAGGTGGCAAGTAGCAATGATCACTGCAAGGATCAAGAAGTATATGAAGAAAACAAGAAAGAACATTGACTTCAAACCAAAACAGGGAATCACTTTTGACAAATCCAAAATTGAATGCTTCAATTGTCAAAAGACTGGACACTTTGCAAGGAGTGCGGGTTTGCTAAGTATCAAGCAAGCAGGATGACCGAGAAACCAAAAGCGGAGCTCAAAGAAATACCTATCAACGAAACAAAAGCCTTGGTTGCTCAAGAAAGTTTATCGAGGTTGATTGGAGTGTTGAGTTTGATGATGAACCGGTAACCTCTTGTATGGTAGCGATGGAAGAAGCGATTGAAGATTCGATGAAGAATTGGTGGAGCATTGCCTTTGATGAGGAATCGATCATCTTTGCTTTGGAATCTGGAGATGGTTTTGGAGGATTCGATTGGAGCATGGAGAGTGAAGATGATCCTGTTCTACTTGCAATGGTGGCTACTTCACCAAGTTCACCCCTATCTCTGAGGTATGCTCAAATTGTCATTATTTTTATCAAAAATTACTTGGCAGTTATGTAATTGAAATAGATAATTGTGTTAGGGCTAGGTCTGAGGTAGTTGGTTATCAAATAACCTTAGAGTCAATGGAAGCCAAAATCTTAACACATGAAAATAATGAAATGGCTTGGGCTGAAAAGTATGAACAATAGGATTACCGGTTAAAACTACGTGAATGGAAACTAAATTGTAAAATTCTTTGAAATTGAAAGCCGACTAAGGAAAGAGATGATTTGTTAGCAAAGTTTGATGCACGGAAAGAATCAGTGCATCACATGTTACTTATGTTCAAAAACAGAGAATAACTTACATTAGAACTGGCTTAGGTTTTGGTATGGATTTTGATAACATAGAAGAAAACACATCTAGTGATCAGGATAACCTAGAGGATATAACCACTAGTGATGATGAACTCATTAATTATGTAGACACATCTAGTAATGAGGATTCAGTTAGTGATACACCTCCTGAGTTTAAGAAAGACACTGGTTATCATGCAGTCCCTCATCCCACTAGAATTCATCAACCCCAGGCACGATGTTTCTCGTTTTGGTGTAGACAGGTCTTGAGTTTAGAAAAAGCTTATTGGTCAATCTAAGTGCGAAACCCCAAAAAAGCGTTGAAAACAATGTTCAAAGTCAAGCGGTACCTTCAACTCAAAGTCTTGCTCCACAAGCGATACCTTCAGAACATCTTTTCAAAACAATCTTGCTAAACCTTTTGGGATAACTTTGGTCAAAACAAGTTTAATCATTCACCTAGAAGGCACAATAGTTTTGGTCACGGACATAGAAGAAACTCATTTAATCAAGGATTGTGAGCGTCACTCGAATACCTTAGAAAATTTCCAAAAACAGTATGCCAACGAAACCTAGAGAACAAACCGATGCGGAATAATTCAAATAGGGTCAATCACGACAATTTCTCACGGACCATAGGTACCCTCACCGAGAAGACCTTTTCCAAATCACAAGTACCCCGAGCGATACATTCCCAATCTTGCTCCATTAAACCAAGGTACTACCAACATTTCTTGGAGCAGAACCTAGGAGATCTCATTACTATCAACCTAGAAGGTATTACAATTCACATAGGGTATCTAGATCACGGGAACCAAGTGTTAAAACCGAATGGGTTAAGCTAGAAAGTCTTCTTTGAGGACAAACAATACTTTCAACAAAAAGTGATTCGAGATGTTTTTGTGATACAGGAAAAAGAGAATGAACTTGCAAAAGAGAGTTTTGTTGAAAATCCGAAAGTTTGAAAATCCACATGCTAAAAATCAAAAGATAATTACGGATCATGTCTTAAAAATAGTGGGAATTACATACTCAAGGAATTTGAGTTTGTAACTCATGAGGAACACAAGTCGAGAATGGCTTGGGTTCCTAAAAAACAACTCTCTAAATCTTTGTGCGAGGCAACCCAAAAAGGAGCTTAAAGATCATTTGATTGTAGATAGTGGTTGCTTTGGAAGTATGACGAAGACAAGGAGATTACATGCGATTTTAGATCTATTAGTGGAGGAAGAGTATGGAGGAAGAATTTCGGCAAAGGAACCATCAAAGCGGTCGTATAGATTTTGAGAATGTTAGATATGTGAAGGAGCTCAAGTTCAACTTATTATCGTCTCAAATCGTGATAAAAAGCATCATGTGTTATTCACTGACACAGAATGTCTCATCTTGTCCCCTGAATTCAAGCCTGTTGATGATAACTTGGTAGTTCTTAAAGTACCAAGAACCAATGATGTGTACAGTCTAGATATGAAGAGTCATCACTCTTATAGGAGAGCCACATGTTTGGTGGCAAAAGCAACATCTGAAGAAGCACATCAGTGGCATAGAAGGTTAGGCCATGTAAATTTCAAGAATATCAACAAACTGGTCAAAGGAAATTTAGTTAGAGGTTTACCTTCAAAGACTTACAAGAATGATCACTCCTTTTTGGCGTGCAAGAAGGGTAAACAACACAAAGCTTCATGCAAGAAGCTTGAGGAAAGGACTATTAGAGAACCCTTAGAGCTGTTACACATGGATTTGTTTGGACTTGTCTCTGTGGCAAGTTTAAACAAGAAAAATTCTTGTTTAGTTTGACGGATGATTGTGATTCGGTTGGGTATGATTTAAAGATGATACTTTTGATGCTATTCAAACTCTCATAATCTTGAAAACCAATTGAGACTCAAGGTTAGAGGTATTAGATGTGATAATGGGACTTAGGGGTGGGAGTAATTAAAGTTCGATCGAGCTACTCGAGTTTGATAAAATTCGAGCTAGTCGATCTCGGACAAAATTTAATGCTCGATTAGTTTCTCGAGTCGAGCTTAAAATGTAATAGCTCAGCTCTCGAGTGCAAAACCAAGTTTTCGGCGAGTTACTCAAGCGAGTTAGACTTCCTTATCTAAAAAGCAATGAGATTTGAACTCCGACCTAAGCTATAAAAGGCTGTCGACTTTAATGCTTTTTATTTTATTGTCTTGTAATTCAAATATATCACCGCTTTTTTTGTTTAATATGTATCTTTATTTTGTGCGTATTTGTTACATTTTGAAATCTAATATAATGATGTTTGTTGTTTTCTTCCATAATATCTTAATTGAAGATGTTATATATATTGAAACTTTCAATATCTTTATTCCATACATTAATATTAAAGACATTAAATCATACTCAATGAGTCCATAACCATAATGAGAAAAATCAAAACTACAACTTCATTTTCAACTTCATTTATTCGAACATGTCGTTTCAAATGTCGCCTCAAATTAGAGTTCGAAGAGTTGGAAGACACGGGTAGAATATTCCGCATCTTATGCAAAGAGCTTGGTGTTTCCCATCTTTCATTATAAGTGATAATTTTCCATATGGTGGATAGAGCGACGATTTTGCTTAGCACTTCGTAATCCATTGAAAGTTCAAAGAGAATGTAGAAATCAAATTACTATAAGATAAGATATTTTAGTGGTTTGTATAGCAATAAACTACAAGTTACATGATATTTATAGGAAAAAAGTTGTTAGATATGGTAGTTAGTAGTTGAGGTAATAAATTAGGTTTGTTGGATGTTGGTTAGAAGTTGATTAATGTAATTGGGAATTTGGGATAATTAACTAGTTAGTTAGAAGTTGAGTTAATACTTATAACAAACACTTCTATGTTAGAATAAGTAATAATTACAAGAAGGGTTTATAGGCAGTGGGTTACCCAATTTTCAATCTTACGATCTTAACAACTATGCATACAAGAACATAATCTACATCATTCAAACTATAAAGCCTTTATAATTTTGAGGGTGCAATGCGATTGCGCCTCACTTACCCTCATATCTGGCTCTTATGTGGTCCCGCTAGTTTGACATGTTTTGTCAAACTTCAACCTTCAAACACCATGATAATAGTTAAACACTAAAATGTCAAGTTTCATTAATTAATTATTATAATGATAATTTAGCGAGATATGAAAATACTACGACTTATAAGCGTTAAAACACGTGAGCTATATTGCCAAGAGTATGATACACGATCCTACATTCCAAGCGGTCTTATACTAATTCTAATAAGTTTTTACCGTGAGCTATTCCTTAGATCTTACAATCTTAACGGATATAAAATACAACATGAATTATAAGCGTCAAAACACGTGAGCTATATTTTCCAAGAGTCCGATACATAATCCCACATTCAAGCGAGCCATATCCGATTTTCTCTGAATTTTGGAAAATTTCTTTTACGATTCTCGACCTACAAACAAACATATGCCCAAAAACTATATTGTTAGACTTATATATTTAAAAGTTTAAATACATTTTTGTTTACATCGGTTTCAAGAGAAAGAGAACTAAAACATCAAAAGTGTGGATTGATATGATCCAAATTGATGATGGAAAAAGGCACAATGTATTCTTTGCAAAGATAAGTTTGCAATGAATGCACAAGAACTACAACAACACTAAAGCGTCATCTTGAATCTTGTAAAATAAAGAAGCATAACGATAGTAAGCAACAACTTCTTAACTTTCAGCGAGTATCAGACGAGAATCAAGACAGTTCTTCATGTCCTGCTTTGACTACTGGTAAGTATGATCCTGCTACTACTAGAGAACTTATTGCTCATTGGGTACTTATGCATGAACACCCATTTAGTATTGTTGAAGAAGATGGTTTAAATTTTGTTTTCAAAAGTATGCAACCTAGAGCTGAATTCATTAGTAGACATGCTGTTAAAAATGATTGTATGATTGTGTATGAGATGGAGAAGAAAAAGCTAAAGAACTTGTTGGTAGATGTCAAAAGAATTAGTTTAACCACTGATTTATGGAAATCTAAAAACCAAAACATTGAATACATGGTTAACTGGGCATTTTGTTGATGCCAATTGGAACTTAGAAAAGAGAGTTAAAAGTTTTGTAGACATTCCTCCCCCTAGACGTGGTATTGAGATTGCTGACACTCGGTTGAAATGTCTAAGAGAGTGGGAAATAGAGGATAAAATTATGACCATTTCTGTTGACAATGCTTCTTCAAATGATGCGGCAATGAAAATATTAACTGCCCATTTTAAAAGACTTGGAAACTTATTTTGTGAAGGTAAATTTTTTCATGTGAGATGTTGTGCGCACATATTAAATCTGATGGTGCAAGATGGGTTATCGGTTATCAAAGATATAGTTTTGAAGGTTCATAATAGTGTAAGTTATATTAATGCTAGCGATGCAAGATTAAAGGTTTTCTCCCAAGTAGCACAACAACTTCACTTGCCTAATAGAAAACTTATCCTAGATTGTAAGACTAGATGGAACTCTACATACAGAATGTTATCTATTGCAATTCCGTTTAAAGAGGCATTTTCAATGTATGAAGTGAGGATCCATTATATAAACATTGCCCTTCCGATGAGTGATTGGGAAAAGATTGAATCTATTTGTGAGACCACAAAGCTTTTGATTCTTGCACCAACGTCATATCGTGAAGTGATTATCCTACCTCAAATTTGTATTTTGGAGAGGTGCAATATATTAAACAAGTTTTAGATAGGCAATTCAATGACAATCGTGAATGGCTAGTAGATATGGTGGAAGCTATGAAAGATAAGTTTGATAAATATTGGAAAGAATGTAATATGTTGATGTGTATTGCTTCCATATTAGATCCAAGGTGTAAGTTTACCATGCTTAACTTATACTTTAAGGATTTATATAATGTGGATGAAATAATTTGTGAAAAACAAAGACTTGAAAAACCTCTTAAGATGATTCATGGTGAGTCGCTTTCTTGTGCGTGCAAGACATGAAAGTTCAACGAGTGAGTCAAAGTCATTGGTGAGAGAGGTGAAACCGAGCAAACAGGTCCAAGTAGAGGATTTTCATATTATTATTCTCGCTGAAAGAAAAGATATGTTTGATCTTGAAAGCTCAGATTTGATGTGTATTTGGAAGAGGAATATATCTTTGTAAAGATAATTACGCTACCTCTTTCAACATTTTGGATTGGTGGAAATCCCATGAGACGAAGTTTCAATACTATCCAAAATGGCAAGACATATCTTAGCTATTCCAATCACAACTGCTGCATCTGGCTACATTTAGTCTTTGGTGGTCGTGTTATCGATACTTATCGCGCCTCCTTAGATCCAAACTGTACAAGCATTGATTTGTGGAGGTGATTGGATTAAGTAAACTCCATGGTGTTAAAAAGAAAACAAGGTATATATTTCATATTTCTAACTTCAATTTTCATGTAATTAGTTGTAATGTCACTAACGATTTGTTGTTTGACTTATATCTCGAGAAAGAAAAGAAATTGCAAGAGATATCACCTGGTTGACGATGTTCTTGATATTTGAAACTCAGATTTGGTTAGTTTACTCATTTGATAATTTGTTAAAGAGTTTTTAGTTAAACTTTTCTTATAATAAGTTCTTGAATTTCTTTTGTATTATAGATTCTCATTTATCTCACATGAAACTAACTGGATATTTCTTCTACTACTGTGTGCTGCAGCCAAGAACTTGTTTTGGAATGATGACATGAAACATGTGTGCAAGTGTTTTAAGAATGGTCATTAGCTTGTTGTTGATGGACTTATTACAAATTTTATGTTTTAGATATTGAACAATGTTGGTTTTAATTTGTGAAATTCCTTTTGTTAAAGACTTGTTAAAAGGTTACTTGTTGGTTGCTGCTTCAGATGATCACAAATGAAAACATGGTGAAACTTTGTTATTTTGAAGATGTGTTTTGGTTATTAATGAACTTATGAAGTTATTGTTGAACTTTTAATTATGACTATTAAATACGTAATGTAGTGATGTTGTGAGTTTGTGACTATTGATTGTATGGATTTTGGCCAATAATGTTTTTAGTGCTAATAATATTTTTAACTTGCAAATGAGCATATTCGAGCTAATAAACGAGCTATTAAACGAACAAATCATTTTCGAGCTCATAAACGAGCAACTCGAGTTTGAATTTATGACAATTAAATAAAGTAGTTAATTGGTAAACGAGTTTCGATCTCGATCTCGAACAAAAAATAAATACTCGATCTCGAGTTCGAGCACAGTTAAACATTATTAAACGAGCTTTGCCGAGCTCGAGCAAGATAAAAACGAGTCACACTCGATTAACCTAAAACTCGACTCGGCTCGGATCGTTAACACCCCTAATGGGACTGAATTCAAGAACAAGCTTATGGATGAATTTTGTGCAAACAAAGGAATCAAGAGGAGTTCAAGATGTGCAAGAACACCACGTGAATGGTGTTGCGAGAGAAAGAATAGGACTTTGATTGAAGCGGCGGAACAATGCTAGCGATTCACAACTACCTATTCAATTACGAAAGTTGTAAGTACTGCTTGCTATGTACTTAACATAGTATCGATTACTAAACCACGATGAAGACACCTTATGAGTTGTTAATGGGCAACAAACCCGACATTCAATTTATGAAGCCTTTTGGATGCCCTCTTACTATTTTAAATACAATTGATAATCAGGTAAGTTTGATGGCAAATCGGAAGAAGGATATTTATTGGGTTATTGTACCAAAGGGCTTTAGAGTGTACAATGAGTCACTAAGAAGGTTCAAGATTGTCTTCATGTTGAGTTTTTAGAAGATCAAGCAAATGAGAAGGGTAAAGGTCCTGATTGGATGTTTGATCTTGAAGTTTTGACTCCTTCAATGAATTATGTACATGTTAGGGAAGAAAATCAACCTGTGCACAATGGAGAAGATTTACAATATGTTGTTCATGGAGTTCATATTAGACCTGATGCTGTTCCTGATGAAGAACCCAAATCTATGGATCCAAAGCAAAGTACTGATACACCTAAATCCTCACTATCTGCTGAGGATCAAGCTATTCAAGAGGAACTCAATCAGATGATTTTTCAAGATGTACTAGCACATTCTTATAATGATGATCAAAGAAGAGCTTATGAAGAAGCAAAGAAAAAGAACAAGACTGCAGAGTTCACTTACAGTACTTTGGGTGTGATGCTGATCAAAGCATCTTCTTGCACCTAATATGATACTTTGGATGATTTAGATGATCCTACCATGCTTGGTTTGAAAGATACTGATGATGAGTATGATGATGAAGGTATTTTTACAAATTCCAATGAAGGTGCTGATTATACAAACCTGGATGATGATTATGAAGTTCAACAGACTCCTACCTTAAAGGTTCATAAAGATCATCCTACTGGTCAAATCATTGGACCTTCTTCTCATGGTGTGCTTACAAGAAACAAAGTTAAAGGTTTTTCTACACCTCACAATGCTTTACTTAGCTTTGTTTATAAACAAAACAGATTGAATCACAAGGATCATCAGACATGCCTGTTCACTTGCTTTATCTCTCAAGAAGAACCCAAGAACATAGCTCGAGCATTATCTAAGGAGATTTAGGTTGAAGCTATGCAAGAAGAACTTCTTGAGTTTAAACTTCAAGAAGTTTGGGTATTATGTGATCTACACGATGGAAAGAAGGTAATTTGTTCAAGATGGGTGTTTAGAGTCAAGAGAGATGAAGAGAAATGTTACAAGAACAAGGCAAGATTAGTAGCTCAAGGCTGCTGACAGAAGAAGGAGTAGATTATGATGAAGTATTTGCTCAGCAAGGATTGAAGAAATTGGATTTTCCTTGCTTTTGCATCCTATATGGGCTTCGAGTTTATCAAATGGATGTCAAGAGTGCCTTTCTATATGGCACTATTACGGAGGAAGTTTATGTTAAACGACCTCCGGTTTTGAGGATCTGCACATCCTAACAAAGTCTACAAGGTGGTTAAGGCTCTTTATGGCCTTCATTAGGCTCCTAGAGCTTGGTATGAGAGGCTCTCTGCTTTCTTATTGCAACATGGTTACGGAGGGGGCTATTGACAAAACTTTGTTTATCAAGAGACAAGAAGGATATCATGTTAGTACAAGTGTATGTTGATGATATCATATTTGGAGCTACTAAAGCGGTCCATGGTTAAGGAGTTTGAGCAAGCGATGCATAAGGAATTTCAAATGAGTTCAATGGGCGAGTTAACATTCTTTTGGGACTTCAAGTTAAGCGATCAAAGGAAGGATCTTCATAAGTCAAGACAAGTATGTATCGACATACTTAAGTTCAACTTTGATACTATGAAGCCGGTGACTACACCTATTAAATCTATCAACTCATTGGGCAAGGATAAAGATGGACAACTGTTGAAGTCAAGTTATGCGGATCCATGATTGGATGTCTTATGTATCTCAACGCATCTGGGCCCGATATAATGTTTGTTGTTTGTCTTTGTGCAAGATATCAAGTCTCACCAAAAGTCTCTCATATGAATGCAAAGAAGCGGATTTTTAGTTATTTGAAACAACAACCTAAGTTGGGGTTGTGGTATCCAAAGGATTCACCTTTTCACTTAGAAGCTTTTCGATAGTGATTATGCGGTGATAATTATGATAGAAGATCAACAATCGGAGGATGCCAATATCTTGGAAGAAGATTAGTCTCATGGCGATGTAAGAGCAGACTATTGCAAAGAACATCCTCTCTGAAGCGAGAATATGTGGTCTGCCGCAAGTGTTATGGACAAGTTTTGTGAATGCACAGAATCAGCTCTTGGATTATGGGTTCAACTTCAAGAATACTCCTATCAATATTGATAATGAGAGTACCATTTGCATTGTGAAGAATCCAGTTTGTCATTCCAAGACAAAGCATATTCAGATTAGGCATCACTTTATCAGAGATTGTTATGAGCACACGCTCATTAATGTGGTCAAGGTTCACACGGATGATAATGTAGCTGATCTACTCACCAAAGGATTTGATGTTTCAAGATTCAATCACTTGGTGGTGAGCATTGGCATGATTAACTACTGAGCTACATTTAAGGGGAGGACTATTTCGTGTAAGTATAGTCCTATGCATTGTTTGAGGGGAGGATATTCATGTTATAGCAGTGTTTGTTAATGATAAGAGGATATTGGGAAAGTACTGCAGTTTTGGTTTATGAAAGTACTGCTTGGAAAGTACTGCAAAGGAAAATCTTGCATCACGTGGAAAATCTTTTGTTTGTCTTATCAAAATCTTGTTCCAACGGTCATATTGAGGGGTAAACTATCCTAACGGTAACTTAGTTATTACGGGATGTGATTTTTCAAATCCCACCTATAAATAACTACTCTCCGATTTTCCCTCTCATATTGATCCTTTAGAATCTTTTCCATATTTCTCTCACTTTCACCTGTATTATTCGTTATATCTCTTATTGTGATCACATAATCATAAATGGCGAATCGTAATACTGTTTCCAAACACAACATGGTGGAGAATTTAGAAAAAACTAAAGCTAACGTGATTTTTCATGATATTATTGATTATCTCACTGGGTCGCCGATTAGTTATGCACTTTTAGTGGAACCAGACATCATTGAGCCCTGGATTCAACAATTTTGGGCAACTGCTAGGGATCATATGGAGAATGATGATTCTTATATTCAAGCTAAAGTTGCTGGGAGAATTGTGAAGATTCTTCAAGCCTCTATTCGTGAAGATTCTTGTTTGATGATGATGGCGAAGGACATTCATTTTAATAAGCAACTAATTTGGGATACATTCAAAGATATTGGGTATGAAGGATCTTTGGTGAACAAACATTCAAGAAACCATTATTTTGCCCACACTGGAAATTTTTGGTTCATGTGTTACTTCATTGCATTAGTGCTAAGAGTACCTCATGGGAGCAATTTGGGTCAAATATAGCATCTGCTATAGTGGGATTAGCAACAAATCGTGTTTTTAATTTTTCAAGGCTAATTCTTGATGGAATGCTCTCACACATCTCACATGGATCCAAATGGTTGATGTATCCAAGGTTTATACAAGTATTCTTGAACAAACAACTTGCTAATGTACCAAAGCCTACCAATTTACTACTGTTGTGGTACAACAAGCAAAGATTTTACTTTTATGGAGAGGAAAAGTGATCTCTTCATGGAAAGCACACTCCGTTGACTACGCCTATGATGGAGATTGTTCAAGCTATTAGAGATGAGGTTGAGAGGATGATGACGAGAAGGTAACGCTTCTTCTTCGGTGGTACTTCTCAAAGTATTGCATCACAAAGTACTGCTTCGCAGAGTACTGAAGTTCAAGAAGATCTTGCAGTTACACCTCCACCATCTCCACAAGTTTCTATTCATGACTCTCAAGAAGAAGAACCTCAGCCATCTTCTCCCAATGATTATACTTCCACAGATGGGATTCAAACATCTCGAGGAGATGAGGGAGCTGTGACATCTGAGGGTGAAGTTCTTACTAACTATGCTTTATCCAGAGAATTGACTAGACTGAAGAAATCTTTTGAAGAGCAAGCTACAGAGATTAGGCGGTTAAAGCTCAAGTTTAGAAGGCTAAAGAATTTTGTTAAGCCTTTTATCCACCGTTATAAACTTATGGGTTAAGGAAGAAAACAAGCGTCGAAGGCAATTTAAGAAGACTAATAAAAGCAAGAAAGTTCCTAAGATCTTCATTCCAATTGGGAGGAATTTGGAAGAAAAGAATTTGAATGAAGATCTTGAAGCTCAAGAGAATTTGTCTAAAGAACCGATCTTTGTCACTTATGAAGATCTCGAATAAAGAATTTGAGCTAATTAAGCAGGCGATGTTCAAGATACTATTATTCAACCTCAAGGTACTGAAGAGCAAGTTAATATTGAAAGTACTGAAGATAAAGGTACCGTTGTTCAAAGAAATTCTAGACAAGAGTTAATTACTCCAAGGATGTTAGATTTTGAAGAGGAAGCTGGTCCTTCAACTATTTTACATAAAGAAGAAGTTACACCCAAAATTGCAAGTGATGAAGAAATTGCTGAGATCTTACATGATTTGTCAAAGCCAAGGGGTGTTACTATTCCTGGAGTTGCAGAGGAACAACCAAGACCTTCTCAACCTGCTATTGATCATAAGGATAAAGGAAAGGGCATATTGGTAGAGACAAAGAAGAAAAAGAAACTTTCTTTAGCACAGATAAGAGCTGCTCAAGAGGCTATGAATGAAGAAGCGACTAGAAAGCTACAAAGTTGATCGAGAATCTTTGAAGTTGATAATCAAGAGGCTATGAATGAAGAAGCAACAAGGAAATTGCAAGAAGAATTGAATCTTCAAGTTTATACCTTCACCTCTTCCTATTTCTTCTCTACCAAGAAGACCAAATCTTGCAAAAGAAAGGAATGCAATGATGGCTTATTTGAAAGGTCGAGGATACACTAGATTGAACAAGTTGAGGATTGAAATTATCGATGTTTCATAGAAGATGAAAGTTTCGAGTGTTCGAGACACTATGGGATATATTGCATATAATTGATAGAGTGGATTTATTTCATCTATATCATGTGGTGCAAGATTATTTTGAACACAATCCATTAGAAGGAGCTGGTTTAGTCTTGTTTGGGGATCTCACAACTATTTGGGAAACTGAAGAACAAAGTACCGCTGAGATTTGGATGAATCAAAAAGATTGGGAGATTGCTAGCTGGAGATTCTTTGAAGAATCTGGAGTACATGTTTTAGAGCTAGAAGATGGAACTATGATTCATATGTTAGCGGACAAAACATATCCACTTACAGCTGATCTTATGAGGAGAATGCTAGAGCATGGAATGAAAGTTGAAGAAGACAATGAAGCGCTCTCATGGTCATCAAATTGTTTATCGGATGGACTACTATTGCGATGATGATGAATAAGCGGTATGAATTTTAATTGAATAAATTCTTTTGAAATATAAGTACTTTTATTCAAAGTATCTGGCGATCAACAATACTTTCATCAAAGTCTTGTCTGCGACTTTAACCGATTAAATGATTTTGAAAGAAACCTTTTGTTAAGTAACAAATATTTTGAAATAAAGGTTGAATGAAATAAATGGTTTTTGAGATGGTAACATCAATAGGTTATCAATCCACCATGGTTACAAAAGGATTGGCTAATCCATGAGCAAACGGCTCTGGTAAAGATATCTCAAATCCGTTTTTAGTTAACAACTTGCTAATAAGTTGTATGGTAATCAACTCGCCATATCAGTTAATGTGAAGAGTTGGCTAGCCCACAAGAAAATGGCTTGTGGTAAAGGCTGTGGAAAAACCATTATTTGGTAATTAGTTCACCATACTTAGAAGAACTAACTAGTCCAAAAGGGTACAACTTTTGGTAAAGACAAATCAAATCATTGATAGTCGATGATTTGCTAAAATCATATGGTTATCAATGTACCATGGTCTTACACACCAAAACATTTGGCTACTCGAGTTAATGGCTTTGGTAAAGAGAACAAAATCCATTAAATTTTCAATGATTCACCTCTCATGAAGTTTACACATCCGAAGTGATGAGAATAGACGCAACTTAAACTGAATTAATGTACAAACTGTCATATATTCTTGTGTTCTTTGTAAAGATGGAGCTCTTGAATGATCTTGAAAAGAATAAATTCTAAAGAAACTTTGATAATATTGATATGAGCACGAGACTACAAAGATATAATCTAAAGACAAAGACACAATCTTTCCTTGAAGATGGAGAAGCTAAAGATAAATTAAAAGGAACTTGAAGTCAAGCAAGTAGAATTCAAGTTAGGGAGGATTGTTGGGATATGAAAGTCTTTGAAGATTGACAAAGTCTTGGAAAAGTCAAAATCTTGCTAAAAGAAAGTCAAAATCTTCAAGTCAAAGTCAAAATCGCAAGGCTAAAAAATTGTTATATTCGTTTATGGAAAGTCTTGTAATTATAGAATATTCTTTATTAGATTACTTGTCGTACAAGGATACAATTTGTAAACCGACTAGGGTTATCCTTGAGCCTATAAAGGACCCC
>CM040243.1:46721587-46859087 GCA_022545495.1 Chrysanthemum lavandulifolium
CCATTCTCAAACTGGAGCGTCTCAAAGAAGACAACACGGAGTGAGTAAACCGGTAATTGAGATTCAGCGAGTGATGAAAATTTGATTTGAAAACAATCGCGTATTGCTTGAAGAAAGAGTTTTGCAATATGGCGAAGGTTTTATGAGAAAGATCAATTTTCAATCAAAAATACCTTTTGTATTTGAATGAGAATACACACTCGATTTGCTAGAGAAAGAAGAGATTTGCACATCGAGCGGTTTTCCAAGAGTATTTTTTTTCAATCAGAGATACTTTTTGTGTTTGAAAACATGAGTACACATTCGTTGTTCTAGAGAAAAGAATATTTGCACATCGAACGATTTTCCAACAGTATTCTTCAATTCCATTACTGGACCAAGGTTGATTCAAGAGTGAATCGCCCATCGTTTCTGTCCAGTTGTCACAAGCTTGATCTTTTGAAAATATCTCATATGTCACCTACCAAGAGCTTTTTTGATGTTGGCTCTAGAAGGATTTCCATCTTCATCGTGAATACATTACATATCACTTGGATGTTCTAGCAATACCAGAAGGATAATGCGTAGGACTCTTAAAATATTCTTACTTTCCACATTGTGTGAAACAACAAGTCTTCATTAATTTAGTGTCCTAATGAGATATTGTGGATGATCTCTTGCCTCTAGACTCAATTCTGCACATTTGGTTTCCTATGTCGGAGACTAGGGAGAGGGTCTCCTTTTTCAATATCAACAATCTCTAAGAGAAAGTCAATAGATAATGTATGTTCCCCGTGAGAATGAAACAAGCCCTTTTAAGAGGAACTTGAGTAGCTTGGGAAGTTGTAGTGCAGTGCGTCACTGGGTCCATGACGTCTTGTCTTCAATACCGGTGTTAACATGGTAACCACCAGTAGCATATGAAATGAACCCAGTTTCTGCCCTAAAGTTGAATTATTGGAGGGCTATTTCTTTTCACCCTTTGTACATTCATTTCTTTTTCATTCTTCAACCCCTTTAGTGCTTACCGAGAATTCATTACTAGAACCTTGTTGGGTTTGTTCCGATTACTAGCTCTGTCTCGATCGGCACTCTTCCCATATTCTCATTTTCTCCTTTTTCATCATACCTAAGGACTCTACACTATCTAGTGGATTGTCCTGGGTAGATCCTCAAACTCTGGTGGGATCATGGGAGCGAATACTTAACCTAACCATCCTTATAACACCAGTAAAGTAAGTTGGTCGGTCTTTTGGTATTGTTCATTCTTCCATGAAACCAATTGAAAAATCATTTGGAAAATCAATCAAGGTACTTGTGATGTAAAATCAAAGCATTTTGTACCTTAATTGTTTCGATCATTTAGAAATGCTCCCCCTCAACATGTGCAAATGATTTTGAAATTGTTTAGAACATGGAGGCAAGAGTTCTTTGAATTAATTTCTTGATCGCTATTTCCATAGAAAAAGCCATTTGATTTTGTTGTTAAATTCTCCCCCTCAATATGTGCGTTGGATATTTGAAAGTCATTTTGCACATAGAGGCAAGAGTTTTTTGAAGTACTTTTCACGATTGCCAATAGAAACCATTCGCTCCCCCTCAATATGTGCATCGATATATGAAAGAGTTTAGCACATATTAGAGAGAACTTGCACTTTGAATCAAAATGATCATATTTTATCAAATTTCATATTAAATCACAAATTCTCCCCCGATCAAAAATATTAAACCATTTGAGATTTTGGATCCCAAGTGATTTAATAAGGTTTGAAAAACATGGGAGAATATGTGCCTAATTTAAAAGCTCTTCTGGTTTATGGTTAAATGCTCCTCCACAATCATGTGCATTATGTATTTCAAAATCGTTTGGCACATGAAGGAAGGAGTGCTTTAGAAACAATCACCCTTTCAAAACCGATTTGAGATTTAAATCACGATCTTTCCCCCCGATCAAAAATTTTAAACCTTTTGAGGTTTGTGATCCCAATTGATTTAAATCATTTAAAAATTTTAGGGAAGAGACGTGGCTTGATTTAATTTTGAAAATTGACAGATAAGGACCAATTTAAGACGTTAAAGATTGCTAGTGTCAGGTATGATTGTTTTAAGAGATCTTTAAGTAAAATTAAACAATTTCACAATCAAACAAGAATAGAAAAAATTTCATTTTGAAAGATCTTTGAGTTTTAAAGAAAATCATACCATGACATAACATTAAATCTTTAGATCACCACTTTATTACGTACAAACCGGACTTTTATGAAGAAATATCGTTTGAAAATACTTAAGTTTGAAATCACTCTCCCCCTCAATCAATGACCGTAGTCGTTGATTGAGTGACTTATATTTAAAAATGAAGTTCAGTTGATTTCCAAAGTTTGAGTTCAATTTATTTTCAAAACAATATTTTTCCCATTTTCAAAACAATTTTATCAATTTTTTGAAAATGGTATTATTCACTACTTATCGTGCACAAATATCGTTAGGTGGTTAAAATTTGCTTTTGTTGTTGTTCTTTGGAGGTTTGGAAGAAAACCATCTGGCGATGCGATGAGACCTCTTCGTTGCATATTTTCATGCCAACTCTCCATAGAGGTCAAATTAAGCTCCATTTCTTCATTTGTTAACCCAAGATATAGTTACCCTTTCCTTTCGGCATCTAATAATCTTCATGTCTGGGATCCGAATTGGGAACATTCTTTTATACCATGATATCTGCATATGTTAGTGGACACAAACAGCTATATGGTGGTCGACAACACCCAAACAACAATCGACTAATAAAAGTCAATCCAACATATCAATCAGTTCATATAAAGGCATGGGAATAATGTGTTCATCAAACTCTAATCATCTAATCCTAACAATCATATCCTAGGCACCTAGTCCTTCAACATAAGTTAACATCATTTTCAGTTAAGCATATAGGATAATTAGATAAGCTCGATAGATGATATAAATTTGAAAACATTCTCCCTCAATCAATGACTCTTTCTCTTGAAAAGTTTTAAATCTTGTTGAAGTCATTGATTGAGTTTTCAATTTTGACGAAAACTCTGAATCTGATTGATTTACAAGCAACTCATTTACCACCATTATGTTAAAACAAATATTTTTTCTAAAGAATTTTAGAAGGAAAAATATTTGAGTAGGAACAGCAGTCCTTCGACATACTTTCCTCATTTTGTTTTAGGATAAGTGCATGAAATATTTGAAAAATTTTGGTATAGTGCAGCACTTTCCTTTCTTGAAGAAAGGGTTGCTATCGGAAATAATAGCTAACCATAGTTTAAGCGCGGGTCACAGTTTGAAGTAACTGCAAGCCATTTGATTTGTGACATGTTTTGAAAAGAAATATTTACACCTTCTTCTCGAACTTCATCTATGGTCCCGTGCCATTGTTGAATGACATTTCTAAGACCGCATATGTTATCGATACCAGAAGACATGTCTTGATAAAAGCAATATTTTTGGTCTTTTTCAATTTTTTTGAACTTTTATGGGTTTTTGAAGGTTTTAAATTTTTCTATTTTTTTGCTGGTTTTCTATTTTTGTATTTTGGTTTTTGATAAATATTTACAAAGATAGATTAGATGATATAGTTTAAGAAGATGATGATTCGAATACCGAGATAAGGATATCAAACGACCGTTGAAGAAGATAGAAATCGTCATCTCTTAAACATCCACCACCAAAGCTTAGGGGCTCTTCAAAAGAAGGAATTGAGCCTTTAAGAATGCGAGACTTTGGCGACTTCCCCAAACCAAAAATCCTTTAGGTGAAGCGATTCAAAGCTTTCTTTCAAGCTTCCTTAGCCGGTGCACATGAAGCACACCATTATCATCAATCTTCTTGCTCTTTTAAGAATAATCATCGTGATTCTTCGATTCGAGGTTATATCATCCAAAAGAACGAAGCGTATCATCCCACCCATAAATAACTCTTCTCAAATATCATTCCACCAAGTCCAAGCGATCCATACCAAAAGTTGTCAAGAGACCACTTTCCCCAAGTAGATGAATTGATGCGGTCGGTCTCTTAGACTAGAGCTCACGAACCGAATACACATATACTGAAGACGGAGAAACTTATACCATCAGTAGCGATTAAGTCCAATAGCCAATTAATAACCCCGATGTATACTTTTCTCTCCCACGAAGAAAGTATATGAAGCTCAAGAACACAAGTACCGAATGCCCAAAGAGAGAATAACCGATAACATTGAAGAAGCGGGCGAATCATCGATTATCTCTGCGGATGACAACTCGGAATAATTGATTATATATCCGAATCAGCGATTAAGAACTCAAGTGAAGCAGATGGCGTCCCAATCTACACAATCTCTCTCCCCGATGATTGCGATAACATCGAAATCATCACACACTATTACCTCTTTATCACCGAAACTAACTCTTCCATCTCTTCCCCACATAGTTGGAATAAGAACACTAAGCCATGAGTCAAACCTTGAGTTTCTCTGCGGTAATGACATATGTCTTCCGGTATTTCTTCAATCACTTAGAAGTATTAAGCTCATCAAGTTTACTCGCGTTTAGATGCGTGTCTCCTTCCCCTTCTTTGGTTTTGTTACTTGAATTAGCAACATATTATAAGCCGGATACTTGAAATCTTTTGAGAAGAACACTATAAGCTCGGATGTATCATGAGAATCAACTTCTTTGAAGAATAACGTGAGCAAATCTAATTATGGATTGAATCTTGACTTTTCACTCTCCCCAAAACCGACAATCTGTTTGATAAGTGCCAGTTAAGAAGAAGTCTTTAGATCGTTAAATGCAACTCGTCTTTAGTCTTCTAACACACGAGAAAATGTAGAATGGTCAGACTCGACCTTCTTCAAGATTGTCCGTTTGGGGAATAGAAAGTTAACATCTTCTTCTCACCACATGCATTCCTGTTAACTTGTATATAGCAAATCCCTTAAATCAAATCCTCCCAATCAAACAAGAACGAAAGATGTTCATCAAGGAAATCGACCCATAGCTGGAAGCACTTTGTCGTTAAACTCATCAGTCCGTGAGAAGATGTCAACCAACAGTTCTTAGAAGAAACATCATGTAAAGATGACCCGATAAGAAGAAGCTCAGTTCTTACATGAGTTAGAAGCCGAATGACCATATATTCTCAGAAATAACTCAACATGCAGAATTATCACACTTCTTCTCCCCTTCAAGAATTGCAGACGAAGTTGCCATTCCTGACTAAATAAGTGAAATCATCAAAAATGTATTCTATTCACACTTCTCCCCCACAAAAATTGCATATGATGTCGCCATCGCCATTAAAATCGAGCAAGTGGAATAAGAGAACAATCATCGGTAGTTCGGTTCACTTGATGAATTAGTGCATGGCAAAAGCATGAAGCATGTTGTTGAGAATGGTCATTGATAAGAAGATTTCTCTTCTTGGAAGATAAAGCGCCTTGAGCGTACACTTTTCTTTTCTTTGAGATACGAGGCTTGAGCTGTTGTGTTCAAGCGTCATGAGAAGATTTCTCTTCTTCGAATATAATGCTTGAAACATACATTTCTTTTCTTTAGAGTACGAGGCTTGAGCTGTTGTGTTCAAATGTCATAATCTCTCTATTTTCAATCTCTCTTGGCAAACTTGTTATCAATCCCATTATCATTCATGAGGCTCTTTGTCGTGACGGTGATGGAGAAAATCCAATATGATGAATTTGACCCTGAAGTAAATTAACCCGAACTCGTGACTTAAACTTGCACATATGTAACAAAGAGTGGTGCCAAGAGTTCATCCTCCATTGAATCTCTAAGTACTCTTTACTCTTCATCCAACCAACCATCAAGTATAAGACGTACATCACCTCTTGAAAATCCACAATTGAATGTGACACTGAGCCCAATCCCCAGTGGTAAAGAAAAGAAAAAGTCACCCAACAATAACTAGATTTCCTAGTCATCATTTTAATAATAAGCTCAAACAAGGATCTTGAAGAATCTTCATCCAACCATCCCGATACCTTCGGATACTAAGTACACTCGCCGTGATATTTCACATCAACCTCAAATAAATAATAGTGAATTAACCCGTTGTCACATCTTACGGTTAAAGGCTCAAATCTAGCCTCCTTTGACTTTTTAAGTGAACTATGATAATGGTTTTCATCCGATTATGGTTAAAAGCACATAACCCGTAAAACCATGTAATAACCAAAGCGCAAGAAGAAAATCCAAACAAACACCCAATTCATGAATTACACCCTTTTATCCATTCTTGAGCGAAACCGTAGCACCTGTATCAGATAAGATCCCGAAATACACTTTCCTTTCTCGAGGATGGTTCCATCATTGCGGGATTTTACAATTCTATAGTTTAAACCGAGAAATAGTTTCTTTCGCGGGATTTTACAAAACCAAGAATAAACTGTAAGAGAGATCCGGAAATGCACTTAACTATTACCAGGATGTTTCCATTGTCACGGGATTTTACAAATCTATGATTTAAACCAAGAAATAGATTCTTTCACGGGATTTTACAAAATCAAGACAAAACCGCAATATAGTGTTAGTTTGAACGTGTTCTGACAACTTTGGTTTCGGTGAATATCTGTTTTAGGGGAACATGCAGCGGTTCATCAACGGTTCATTATCTATTTTCAACAATATCATCAACAATTTTTTTACCTATATGTAGACACCTTCACAAACCATACTAAGTCGAGTAGTATACACTACTTCCCCGAGGTTGACCGTAAAACATCAAAGTACACGCTCTCCCCGATGGTTTCGAACTTTCGGAGTATCATTAACTTGTCTCGATCATTAGCACGAAAATTCTTGTCATAAGCAAACATCTTGAAAATCATGGTAGCGTTGAAGATTATTGAAAGATTTTGCTTAGACGATAATATCATTGACGATACGTGGCGTCGAATAAAACATGAGAATTGTTGATCACATCTCATCCTTACAACAACAAGTCTCATCATTTCATCAACTCTCATCAAATATCATTGTCAAATCTCATCATCAGATCTCATTGTCAAATTTCCCAATCACATCTCATATTATCCAATTCAAAAACTCAAATCGCACATCGGATATTAATTCAAGCTTTTATCCAAGTCCATTCCAATCCAAATCCCGGTAACATTACAGCCTATAATCAATTCAAACACCCGATCCAAATGTGATGCAAAAATACTCACTCATACGTTAGCTTAGACTTGATCAATAACTTATCATTTCACACATCCAAATCCAACAACAAAAACAAATGAAGTGATGATAAACATAAGTCGCATATAAGGATCTAACAAATAATTCTAAATACTTTCAATCATATGCACTCGAATAAAAGCTTATCATCCAAAAAAAGTAATAATAAGCTGTAAACAAGGTCTATGCACCCTTAATTCAATCAAGGCCCATGTTAGTATGTGCTACCCGGTCCAAGATTGATCAAATAAGTCAAGCCCAAGATTTAGATCGGCCCATGTGAGTGATATCCAATCCAAAACACTCACTACCCTAATAATTTGGGGAGTATAAAAGACTACACATCTCACATAACCTACTAATCCCTTATCAAACCCTAAATACTATCCCACATCATCATGTGCCCCATCACCAACTTATTCTCTCAAATCACGATCGGTCCACATTATATGCATCTTCAACAAAATCATTTCACATAAATATTACTTACATCAAATAATTCTTAATATCAAATCCTAATAGATCGGGTATTAAGATGCCTCACACTCCCATTTCAACCATAATCATCATTTAATATGTGCGGTCAACATAAACTTCACCAAACCCTAATTCAACTTATACCACCGCCATCAAAGCACACGGAGAAATCAATTACATCTCGCCATAGGGTAGCTCAATATAATGACTCGTTTGACCTAGCCATAGGGATGGCTAGTACTTAGAGATAACAGCGAAATCAAACCTTGTGACACGGGTAGGTTTTGTTATCTTTTAATTATGAGTTTTTCGTTTTCATGTACAAACCGAATGTAAGATTTGAATGAGACACGAAGGTTTTGTTCTAATCTTTAATTTATTCGGATATTTATGAAGTAAAACTTCAAAATTAATTGATGATGTTATCCTTCTTCGTTAGACCTTAAAGAGTCTTGATAAATTATTGAATATTAAGAAAGAAGTGATGAGATCTTGATATGATTTAGCTATTTACTTTTAAGCTAAGATCGTGAAGAAATCTTTGTGGGATTGTTTGGGCTGGAAAAAGGACCTTTGAGAAATATCTAACCCACGATTAAGATTTTACGAGAACTTGCAATCTATTAGTTATGATTTGGTCCGAACAATTTGTGAATGATGAGAGAAATGTTAGATTAAATCTCGATGTCTTTATGTTAGACTTGGAGTGAGATTGTAGAAATTGTTGAATGAGGTATGATGTTTGATGCTTGTTTAGAAGTAAATTTTCTGTTGGTATTGTCACCGTCTATTGTTGATTCTTCATCTACATTTCTTCTTATATTTAGACAAGTCGCATGATTTAACATATGACAAACCGCTTTCATACTGATCATGACAACTCGCTTTTGACCTTTTTTGACCATAACTTTAGACAAAACGCATCTCTTGGTGAGCACAAGTCGCATAGAACCCAATGCCTCAAAGCGCATCAAGTAACAAATCGCTTTGCAACCAAATCGGGATACATCGCTGTTGACCATTGACCACTTAAGGGACAACACGTATCCGATTAATTTTAAACGGACAAGTCGAGTTAGACCAAAGTTAACTCGCATGTAATACATTAAACACAGACGGTCATTGACAACTCGCTTTTAAGAAATTGGCAAAAACTTAATGAAAACAATTTAAATACGAGGACCAGTTTTACCAATCTGTTTAAGAGTTTCAAACCAATAATGATACATGAAACAAAAAGCAGTTTGACAATGACCACTGAAACCAATACCCAACTTAAACACTCGTACAAACCAGTAACCAACACCACTATATTAACACAACATCGAACTTATTTGTATACAAAAGCCATGCGACTCAAGCAATAACCAACCGCATCACACAAGTCATATAAACCGCATCAAGGAATCGCATGAAAGCGCATAAAACCATGAATCGAACACGAAAATTACCACAAACAACAAAACCTAGGCTCTGATGCCAATTGTAGGATCGTAAATAATATGTTGTTTAGATGATTCGGGTGGTCTAGGTAGATGATTAAACAAGATAGCCATTTTAGAGAGATGAAAAGAGGAGAGGGTGTTTTCTAGAGAGAGAAATAATCAAGAAAATGAAAGGTTAGATTATGAGAAAAGCACCACCCTTCCCTTAGAGGGAAGGGTATTTATAGTTACAAACTAAACGACCTCCTGACGGCCTGTGGATCAGGTATACAGTGGGTAAAGACCCGTCCTTCCTCCACGGTGTTACTCTAAACTATTCTACGTTCTTGACTAACTAGTTAACTACTAAATAATGTAAAGAATGACAAGTCTACGAGCTAACATATGCTAGACCATTATTGGGTTGACCGACACTTTCACATGGAATTTCCAATTCCTAACAATTTTAACAAGAAACTTGTGATACTCCCCATCGACTTTTGACATATTGAATTTTATAAACTTTTGAGTCGAGGAGGGTATTAAACCATGATATGTAACCAACACTTTTGAGAAACAACGTATTTTGCTAACATGCAAGTACAAGGTTTTATGAAGCAGGAAAATATTTACTTTCTCCCTCAAAACTTGTTCGGTAAAAATAATGAAATGTTTGATAGAACACGGTGTAGATGGAAGTTTTGTACTTGCAATGTTTGTTTTCAAATAAAGCGAAATGAAAAATATTTTTGGATTTTATAAGATTTTATATTTTGTATTTTTTTTAAATATATTTACAAAAGATTTTTGGGTGTTTGACTTTTCAAGTTAGTTTTAAAAATTCATCCAGTTCTTCTAGAGTCAAACACCTCATACCAATTCGGTGAACCAAATAAGCAAATCTTGCGGGTGGCAAGGCTTTGGTAAAAAGGTCCGCCAATTGATGTTCTGTACCTACAAAGTATAATTCCATCGTTCCCTTTTCCACGTGCTCTTTTATGAAATGGTATCGAAGATCGATATGCTTTGACTTTGAGTGTTGAGCGTGTCACGATGCAGGAATCTTATCGAATACATAACCATAATCTTTGAGTTGTGTTCTCATTCATATGACTTGAGCACAACATGAAGACATGGCTACATATTCTGCTTCTATTGACGACAACGATGTACAGTCTTTTTTCTTTAATTGCCATGATACCAATTTATCACCAAGGAATTTTAAACCTCCAGAAGTACTTTTATGTGTATCTAAGCATCCTGCATTGTCAGCGTCTGAAAATGCAATTATTTCAAAACCATAATCCTTCAGATACCATATCCTCAAGTTAATGGTTCCCTTGACGTATCAGAGGATTATTTTAGCCTCTGAGATGTATCAAAGGATTATTTTAACCAATTTCCCATGTAAATCAGCATCCAGTTTGTTGGTATGTGCCATTGGTGTATTATAGGTGTCACAGTTTTGCATTCCAAGTTTATTTGAAATTTCAAGAACATATTTGGACTGACTGAGGAAAATATCATGGGGTGATTGATGAACTTGTACTCCTGAGAAGAACGTAAGTTGACCCATCATTGACATTTCAAAATTTGTTTTCATTAGTTTTGAAAAAGTGTTTGAGTACTTTTGGTGGGTAGATCCAAAGATGATATCATCCACGTAATCGAAAAATTAAAATGTGTTTCCGTGATATTGAATAAGCGGTGTTGGGTCGACCAATCCTTTGATAAAATTATGGGCAAGCAAGTAGGATGACAACTTATCGGACCACGCCCGAGGGCTTCTTTGAGACCATAGAGAGCCTTGTTCGGTTTGTAGAAATTATTAGGAACTACGGATCAACGAATCCTTCCGGTGGCTAACATACACTTGTCTCCTTAAGTTGACCATTCAAAAGCGGTTTTGGCGTCCATTTGGTGAGCGGTGAAGTTCATGTGAGCCGTGAATGCCGAAAAATCATGCTGACCTCAAGTCTACCAACCGGTGCGAATGATTCTTCAAAGTCGATACCTCTTCCTGTTTGTAACCCTTAGACACCAGATGTGACTTGTTCCGAATAACCATTCCTTCAGCGTCTAACTTATTCTTCCAACATTTTAGACCAATGACGTAGACCTCTGTCTGTCTTTCAACCAATTCCCATACTTCTATACATTTGAACTGATTCATCTCTTCTTGCATGGATTCCATCCAATTGTCATGAGTCATTGAATCTTTAATGTTTTTGGGTTCGGTTAGACTGACAGTGAGTGCATAAATGCAGTGTTCTCCGTCAGTCTGATGGCGTTGTCTTGTTACGACTTGTTGGTTTGGGTTGGCAATAATGTTAACAAGAGGATGATCTTTGGTCCATCAGTGTATTGAAGGTTGGTGTTGGTATACATTGTGCAGATTAGGTGGATTCAGATGGCTGGTTGAAGATTCAACGACATCTGAATTTGCCGTTCCTGATGAGAAAGGGTTGAAAAATGCATTTCCATCATAATCCGCAGGTGCAGGTACATTTTGATTTAGAGGATCATCAGTTGGGTCAGTGTCATTAGAAGCGGTTTTGTTCATCTGTTGTTGGAGATTCAATCAGGGGTGCATCAGCAACAATTAATGTTGTTTCAGGTGTATCAGGTTGAGTAGCGGAAATAGTTGATACATCTGGAGCACGTTGATCAAAATCTTCATTGAAAAGAGGAGCAAACAACGTTTCCATCTGACGACGAGTGAGTTGAAAGGTTTGACCAGCTGATGATTGAGAGAAGTTTAGACGGTTATGTCTGGGTTCAAAGCTGTTTTGCTCAGAAGCCATTTCTGTGAGCTCATCAAAATTAGCATGAATGGTTTCCATAATTTCCTTTGTTCGATGATTCCAGATCTGGTATCCTTTTGAGTTTTCATAGTATCCAACGAAGACTCCAATAACAACTTTGGCCTTGAGCTTTCCAAACTCATCACGATCATTATTTGGGTAACAAAGAGCACCAAATACATGAAAGTGTTTTAGATTCGGTTTTATAGTTATGGATAAGCTCATAAGGTGTTTTGTTGTGGCGTTTAGTAATCATAGAACGGTTCTGAGTGTAGCATGCAGTTGATACGTCTTCTGCCCATAAGTAATCTGGAAATTTGGCATTTATCAACATCGTTCTTTCAGCTTCCACTAACGTATGGTTTCTTCTTTCGACAACTCCATTTTGTTTAGGTGTTCTTGCAATTCATTTCTGATGCTCAATTCCCACTTTCTCATAATATTCCCGAAGAGTTTGATTCACAAATTCAGTTCCTCTGTCTATTCTAACTTGACTGACCATATTACGAAGCTGAACTTGAATATTCGTCAGAAAGGTGATGATCATTGGTGGAGTTTGATCTTTACTTCGTAGAAAATAAAACCAAGTCCATCTGGAGTAGTCATCAATGATTACGAGAATGTAACGTTTGCCATTTATCATCTGCACACGCATCAGGCCACACAAATCCATGTGAATAAGATGAAGAACATGTTGAGTGTTGTCTTCAGCCTTCGAAGGAAAATAAGCATGAGTGCTTTTCCCTTGTTCACAAGCTGAACATAAATGGTCTTTTGATTACTGAAATCTTGGAAGACCTTCAACTAGTTCAAATGTGAAAGTCTTTTATGCCACAACCATGATTTTGTAGATGTTGCCTTAGAGAGTAGACAGATGGGAGATGAAGCGTCCATATCTTGCATTGAGATTGCGTAAAGGCTTGATGTGTGGGATCCTGACATGAGATCATTTCCTTGTAGATCACGAATGAAACAAGTTTTCTCCCGAAAAGCAACTTCCAAATCACCAACACAAACTTGACCGACTGAGAAAATATTGTGTCCAATACCTTCCACATAGTAAACTTTGCTAATTTTGATGTTCCCATTGATGTAATCTCCGTAGCCCATGATAGTTGCGAAGTGATCATTCCCGAACCTGACTGTCCCGATGAAATTTGAAACAAAGTTTGATAAAAGTTTGAGGTTTCCTGTCATGTGTCGGGAATAGCCGCTATCAACAATCTAAAGAATGATTTGTATCACTAGCAATACACATAGACGACACGTGTAGAATAGTGGTAGAGGTAGAACCCAAAGAGTTAGAGGGTTTCGTTACAGTTACAAATGAAGCACACATGTTAATAATTTTGGATAACCATTTAAAGCCAAGTGTACTTTGTAACCATCTCTGCCAAGTCCAACTAGTTTGCACTTTGGCCTTAGTGAATGCACTAGGAATATTTTCTTCCTAGGAGGTAATAATGGAGCTATGGGTACATCAATGATATTCTCAGAAACTATAAAAGGTGGTTTACCTAGCACAGACTTAGAAGCAGTAGTGGGCCTAGAGGTAATGCCATTCCTATATTTCTGTTTACGAGATAAGATAGATTTAGCAACACAATTATCATGACAACCAGAAAACATACCTTTACGACAAACAATACAAGATGCTTCAAACATAACATTCAAAGTACTTGAAGATTCAACATTCATTACATCACTTTTGCTATTACATTCATCTAACGCAATATCTAAAGTAGATGCAACATGTGTTTTATTTAATTCCTAACATGATCTTCTACTTCAAAGGCTTTTAGTGGTCTTCTCTTATGTTGCAACTTCCTATTCTTCTTGTCAATGCTCTTAAGCTGTGAAGTGCTAATGCTAGGATTAGAGGCAACTACTCCTGTAGAAGTGGAAGGAATCACATTAGTATCTTGTGGTTTGTCAGTAGGCTTCCTAGTGTCAATTTTAAACATTCCGGATGCAAGGACATTTGTGCTACTAGACTTATCATTCTCATATTTCACCAACTTCTCTTTCAACTCTATAATAATGTGTAGTAAATCTTGATTTTCAGAGCGTAAGTTTCCATTAACACTCAATACTTCACGAGTGTACACAAGATGATCATCAAGATCTTTTGACGCTTTTGCACGTGTCTTTTTCAGTAAATTAAATATGTGACCATATTCTGTTTTAACTTTTGCAATTTCTTGTTCATATTTAAAAATCTGACACTTCAAAGACGCGTTTTCATCATCTAGTCATTCGAGTTTTCGTTCAAAAGCTTTTCAATCGACTGGTTGAGTTTGTTTTTCTTTCAAGTAATGGTGTGATTTCACTCAAAGAAGGTAAAGGACCATTAATTTGTCAACTGTTTGACGGGACCAACGTCAGAAGAGGACTCATTAATATGTGTGATAACCCAAGGTGTATTTGTTATATTCAACAATTTTCATTTTCAATCGACTCTCATCTTCTTCATCCCAATTCTCTTCTTGATTATATTCAACAATGCGCATAATAGATTCATCAAGAATATGTGCTACACTATACAACTTTGGATTTGCCTTGAATGCTCTATGAAAAAAACATGGTTTGTTATCAACAAGATTTGACCCATATCCATTTGGATTTGGCTTAAATGTGAACTATGAATCGTTGTGATTGACTCGCCATATTTATATACCACATTTTGAAACTCTTTGAGTTTGTTTTGTAAATCGACAATTTCATCAAGATACTGATCAACCCGTTTCCTTGAAATTTGTTTGAATACTAAAACGCTTTTTGACACGAAGACAACTCAAACTTGGCTTTTTGAGTTTCTGATGTAAGAGAATCAATGTGTTGTTTGTGTTCAAATATTTGTTGTTCTATTTGAGAAATCAAATCATTTTTGGAAACGACTAGATAACATATCTCTCTTTTTAATGCTTGTTCTTTTTGGTAAGACTTTTGAAAAGCGATTTCAAAACTATGTTCACGTTTCTCTTTTGTTTCAAAATTTTTAAGTTGTACCTTATAGCATTCAAGATCTTTAGTCAATAGTGCAACTTTTTCACGAAGATTTACATTTATCTCATTGCATTTCTCCACTTGAGATTGGGTGGTCAAAAGTAAGGTCATGAGCTCTGGATCTAGATTAGACGAAGGTTCATTTTTTTCAACTTAAGTATCAACATATTCATCATTTAGATCCTCAAATGTAACCTAAGGGTCAACTTGATCATCAAAGGTAACCAAAAGGTCATCTTGATCATCAAATGTAACTACGGGATCCATTTGATTATCTTCCTGATGAGATGTGGATGGCTCATGTTGAACACTCTATTCCTTCTCAGATGCAAATGCAGACGGAGATTTCAGAACATGTATAAGACATATATTTGGATCCGGTACCAGAGACAAGTCATTAGTGTCATACACTGGGCCTGTTTCACTCATGTGGAGTTCTTGCATATTGGCCATCAACATTACTGCTGTGTTAGCTTGCAAGTCCTCCATGTCATCATTGGAATCTGAATTTCATATGAAAGTTGTGTTACACGAGCTACGAATACGGTTGTTGGATTTGTTAAAAAATATCCCGAAGGCACGAGCAATTAATGCAAATCCTTGATTCAACCTATTGAAAGCCTCTTCATCATCATTCTGTGTTTCATTGTAGAGTGCTGAATCGGAGGTGTTGTTGTAAGGAACAAGTTGAGTATCATTGGATTGTTGTGATGGATCATATGGTGTAATTTGGGTGGATTGTGGTGGGTTAGTAAAGACTTGTTGCAGCTGTGGAAATTGTGGATAACAAGACTGACCAAACAAAGAAAGTGAATTAGCATTAGGTAAAGGTGCATAAATTCCACGTAGAGCTCTATCTTTGTCCACTTCCTTTTGATGGTGCTTCAAGTAGTCATACAACATCCCGTACTTTGCAATGTGAAGGTTCTTAGCTTGACGGATGAATGTAACATACTTTTCCTAATCAGGACCGAGACAGCTTAGGAACTTTGTGTTGATTGCAATTTTTGGCAAGATGATGTTGTGTCTGACCAATTCATTGATGATGTCTGTAAACCGATGATAGTATGACTCTAATGATTCCCCCTTATCGATCATGATGTTTTCATAGGATAGGTAAAGTTTTGATTCCATGTCTTCTTAATTGAGTTATGTGACTTCCATTAGGAGATGAATGTGATCCCGCATATCTTTTGCAGTTTTCTGAGTATTAACACTGCGATGAATAGGATTGGGTAATCCCAGAAGGATGTATTCCATTGCGAGTTCCTTAGCTTCTAAGTGAAGTAGCTGTTCAGCATTGAGTTGATCCATTGTGAGAGTGGAAGTAGTGTCATCCCTTGGTGGATTAGCAGTTGGATCTCCGGGTATTGTCACAGTTCCCATTTGAAAAATACCTTTGAGAATGACCTTCTTCAAGAATTTACCATGAGGTTTCTTAAGATCACAAAACCTAAAGAACCGAATAACCCATTGATTATAGTTTCCGGGAGTGAGCATTAGAGGTCTATCAAGAGATCCAGCTTCATGAATGGATTGTTGGCAACTTATAGCTTCACACATTTTTGCAAACCAAGTAGGTTCCTTTTGTGTTGATGCATGCATAGCATACTTTGCTGGGAAATGATATTGAAAGTAGTTAGCATATTGATGTTGTTGGGGAGTGAGTTGTTGAGGGATTTGTTGTGATTGTGGTTGTGCATATTGATGAGGAAGATAATTTCCAACTTGTTGTGGTTGTTGCTGAAATTGTGGTTGAGGATATTGTTGTTGTTGCTGCTGAGGATATTCGTGAGGAAACTAGTTGGAGTATGGTGGTTGAGACATCTTTGAAACTTGTGTTGATTATGGATCTTTGTAGTTGAATTAAACTTGATGTTGTTGTTGAAGTTGTGCTTAGGAGTAAAATTCCTTAGGCGTATACTGATGTTGCTTACTCGTAAACTCCTTAGGCGTAAACTTCCTTCATACTAGTAAGAATATCTTACTCGTAAACGTAATGGTTAAACGTAAGCTTAGTCGTAAAATAAAGACTTATTAGTAAGGAACCATATGCGTAAGATAGATCTTAGGCGTAAAGTGTTACTTGTAAGGTTTAGCTTATTCGTAAGAATAGGAATAGGTTATATACCAAAATCTTTCAAACTTCTCCAAGTTAGAAAGATATCCACAAGTCGAAGTGTTTCACAGGCTTTTCCAAGCAAGAAAAACACTGAGTCACAAACAGCTTTGAAGAATTTGATGAAGATTCCTTATTCGTAAAACTGCTTAGGCCTAAAATCTGGCTTGGGCATAAACTTTATGCGTAAGACTATGGTTTAACTTAGGCGTAAGAAGAGGGTTTGAAGTTACGCGTAAATAAGGGTTTTGCTTATTCGTAAAACCAACAGAAATGACCAAAACGAATTTTTAAGCACCTGATGCAGGTTTTACTGACCAGGTCTTAATATTTGTAGTGTCTCGCTATACCTATGGTCTAACCTAATGCACTAACGGGCAGTGTACCCGGTCGTGTGTAGTGTACTAAATGGTAAAGTCGAGGTCGTCCCAAGAGCTATGTGTGTTGGATTATTACTAAGTCTAATTGTCACAAAATAATAATGGTTTTTATAGGGATTTAATTAATTAAACTACTAATGCTGAATATAAAATAAAAGCAAATAAATGGTAAAGGGAAATCAATAGAGGAATAGTGGTGCTAACCTAGTCAATCCTCCTAGCTAGTTATGTCTCGTACTACCTACTTCCAATTACTTGGTGGGGTCAAATTCGAGAGGACAACATTTGGTCAATTCGCCTAACCTATCAAAGAAAGATGCCACCACAGAGAAATCAGGCACACGTCATAAGTGTTGTTCTTCCCGGTCCCTAAGCCGAGTCATTAAGTACCGCTACATGCTAGATTCTAAATAGTGAGTGCCGGCGTTAGGAACTTAGACACTACACCCCTAATTCTTAAGTTCATCTAAACGATAGGTGATCAGTTGGTCAAATCGCACAAGTAGAAAGGGTCGTCAGGTTGGTCATATCTTACCCTTCGTCTCGGTCCAATTCACCTAGGGTCGGTTGGTCATATCTCCTAGGAAATTGGCCTCATCGCCATTCAAAACTCTTGAACCAAGGGTGACTACAAAAGAACTATGCATGCATACACTTAGAAATAATTGTATGGAAGTAAAGGTAAACGCAAACAAAACAATTAAGGAATCATAACTAGGCTAGCACTTGGAACATCTCCGTATGCTTCCCTAGACCGCCATGAGCTTTTCCCACGTTTTGTGTGTTGTGTGTGAATGGGATTCTTTGAAATGTTGGAATTGTGGGGTATTTATAGAGACGATTACAGGTTACTGGCGTAACCAATAAAGGAGTTACGTAGTAACCTTCTATTTCTTCGTAAATGCACTAGATCCGCTAGTTACGACGTAACCTTATAAGTGGTTACCGTAGTCTTCAATAAATTATGTTACGTCGTAAGTGATGCACTAGTTACGGCGTAAGTATCGGCGTGGAACCTCTTTAACCTAATAGAGTTACGTCGTAACCTTTGGGAAGAGTTACCGTAACCTCTTGATAAGTTGGACTTCGGGTCACGCAATAGTTATGGCGTAATGTGAGAGACGAGTTACTGTTGTAACTTCTTCAAAATTGGCATCTTGTGATAAATCTTTAGTAATGTTTCCATTTCGCGTCTCTTTAGCTCCAATACTCGTAATTTACCCGAAGTGGAAAACAATGGAAAACAAGCGTAAATCCATATAAATGATATAAATAACGAGCATTATCGGGAAAATTGACACTTAATATTCGTGACTATTTGATATTATCAAATATCCCCCACTTGAACTCTACTTGCCTCAAGTAGACCTTCTTAGATAGATTCCAAAAGATATCTCCCAAAACACGGAAAATATGAGTTTACAAATCCTTATGCTAGAATAAAACAAAGCAGAACACCTCATGAAAAGGGAACAAACACTCAAATCTCTCAACTATTCTAAGTGTCAATTTTGGGGTGATCACCAATCGCACAATCATAGCATGTATTCTATCATAAGCTTGGCGGTTACACAAATCTCCAACTCTAGAGTTAAGGGCTAAACAATTCTCAAGGCAATATGGGTAGACACGACAAAGGTTAAGGGTGACTCGTCATTACTAACATGTCACGTAAGTGGACAAAATCAATGATACATGACCAAATCCATGGCCAAGACACCAAAGATTGCTCGCTCCGTCACCTAGACACGCTTCATGACTAAAAGGGTAGGATAAGACATGGGATATATAATTGGTGTAAAATGAAACACAAGCAGGTAGTCTAAATCTATAACCAATTCATCACCACTTACCGTCCGCCCAAAGTTCAAGCTTAGAAGTCTAGAGACCAGATCATGAAATGTAAGGTAGATGCGTCATTAGAGGACGTCGTGATGGGCATACTACCTTTTCTTCTTCTGTTGGCAAAACCACCAACTCCAATCTTCAAATGTGACCGAGGTGGCCTCCTCGATACTAATCACTAAAGCTTCATACTATAGTTCTTATAACATCGCACTTTACAATACCATAACTCAATCAATTTTTTTTTTAACATAACATAATAACATAATATTCTCCCACTTGAGATGAACAATGGGAATTCGGGGGGTCATCAATGATCTTCATAAATGTTGTCGATGAAAGCTTGATTTCCAAACCTTTCTACTCGAACCTTGAACTTAGGCAAATGATGACTTCTCAATCACAAATAAAGACTACAGGGTAGGCTAAGGTGTATAGGTGTAACGAAACAATATATTGGGTTGACAAAATGAAAGGAATGGCTCGGGAAGGGTGTATCTAGGGTATCTTGCACTAAAGGGAGTGCAACAAAAGGGTTTAACATGGGATCGAAAATTGGTGACTAATCGATAGACTCACAATGGTAGGCTGTTTGGGTGATAATCCTATAAAATTGCCTTCTAAAAGCGAAAAGTCCAAATACATCGAGCTAACTCAACATACCTCGTCTATGGTCTCGAAATGATGCAAAGGCCAAGTTCTAAAGTTTACAAGCTACCCAAGACACTCATAATTTGGTGGATTTGGGTAAAATATTGGAAACGGATAAGGCTAATCTCACCATGTAATGTCAAGGGTTGTATGTGCTCGGCTAAGGTCTAATCTAGTTAGGTTTGGAAAAACATGTCAAAATTTTAAAATGGCATAATTTTCAAAATAAACTAGAAAATGAGGGCGAAATAAAGTTCAAGAGATAATTCTACTCCGTCCCCCACTTGAATTGTACAAAGTCCCTTTTGTACTAGGCATTAAAATAAAGTGAAGATAAAGGTAGAATTAGGCGAGAACTTCCAAATTTGCTCCAAAAGAAGAAGGCCCACGTGAAAGAACCGTGCCTTTGTTTAAGCGTCATGAACAAACTTCACTCCCTGAAATCACAATACCGACAAGCATAATTCTAAAAAGAAAAAATAAAATAAAATGAAAAACAAACCTAACTCACTTTCGTAGGAATCACGGTTGCATTTAGCGAATGCAACAAGCCTTTTAAACCACTTAGTGTCCCAAGTGGACGAGTGAAGTCTCATGAGGGTTTACAGGGAACACACCCACAAAGTTTATTTTAAAACTAATACAAGGTTACTGTCTTTTTTTTAAATGAAAGAATTAAAGCAGGGGAGAGTTGCGTCGTAACTCCTATGAGGGAGTTACGCCGTAACTGGCAAAACCTGGTATGAGCTATAAGGCAAGTAGTTACGGCGTAACCATTGAGATGGTATTACGCCATAATTGGTAATGCGTCAAGAATTCTGCTGCTATGTTGGTTACGGCGTAATCGCCAAGATAAGTTACGCCATATCTCTCTTCAGATCAGCAAATGCAGCAGCAATTAGTTCCTCGTTTCTTGCAAAAATGGTTAGAAAACACAAAACCCAACAGAAAGGAAATAAAAATAAAAGAAAGGGATAATTCGGGTTGTCTCCCGAAAGAGCACTTTTCTTTATTAACGAGTCTTTAAGTTAGACTAAGAGCCGCGGGGCTCCTATAGGGATCTTTGAACATCCTCGACTTCATCCACGTCTTTCATTAAGTTGCGCCTAACCCATCCGACATTTGTGGTAGTGCGGAGATATTCCTTGGTTTCAATTTTTCGTATCTTGCAAAAAATTTCTTCAGACACCAGATGGTATTGTGTAAATTCAAATTTTTCGGCTATAATAGGAGGTGGCCTCTTAAATGGGATGCCAAGAAGCTTGCATCTTTGTTTCTTGTGCACTTCATCATCTGGGTCAATGAAACCGTCTTCGCCTTGTAACTCGAGATAGTCGAAATTGTCATTGTCAGAATCGGTATCTTCAAGTTGGTTGAGTGTTTGTTTGCATTCTTCATTTTCTACCTTGGATGAGCCTTTGGTTTCATCTTCTGGTTTCTCATTAGGAGCTTCGTTATTAGGCTGATTTTTACTCATACATCCTTTCCAAGTTTTCTTTTTAATTACCGCGTCAATTTTTCCATATTTGATTTTGATCCACTCGTCGAATCTGAGATCATCTGGCCAAGGTAATTCTGTTCTTTCAGAATCGTTAGTTGAAGTCCAAAGGAATTTTTCTTCCCCAGCTATCTCAATGCCTCTTCCTCCGTTACATTCATACTCAAAAGGGTTGCAGGAAGCCCAGACTTTTCAGCAAATGGTTTTAATTTGTTCGCACCAATGATTTCGAACTCCTTCGTCATCGTCATCTTCAGAAGGAATATCCTCGAGGGGCTTATTGGTTTTTCCTCGAAGAATGTGTTTCTCATATTTGAGTTCAGTTTACGAGCGAGTTGAATTAATTATCGCGTCCCCGAACCTAATTGAATACCAATCACGAATGATAGATTTCCAAAATCAACGTCGTATCTTCCCGATTCATGTGGGCATATCGAAACTTCGTTCTTCACATTACCTCCTCCGTTGCAATAATCACGAAAAGTCAACACCATCATCGCAGGTTTTCCGAGGATCACATGAGGCCCATAAGCTGTAGCATTCTCCATCGTCAATTGCAATACTCTTACACCAATGACTCCTTCTTTTAGGGTTGTTTTCCTTGGCCCCCATGTCTTTGCTTGAATTTGTGTTACTCCGCAATTTTGGAGTGTGATTACGGCGTAACTCACTTTCGCCATCAGTATCCGACTCATTAGAGCCCTTGTTGTTGTCAGAGAACACAGCCTTACATATAGTGGAATTGCTCTTTTGTTCTTCGTTCCTTCTTTGTACCTCGTCGCCAAGCTTTCCAATTAGAGTTTCCAAGTTCTTTAGTGATATTTCATAGGACGAGAGGCTTTTGTTTGTATTATCTTGGAAATTATTAAGCCATTCTTCTTGCTCCTTTTGCCTCTTGGTAGTGTCCACAAGATACTTGTTAATAATTCCTTCCAGGTTAGCTCTTCGCTCATAATACGCTGGGGGTCCTCCACGAAACCTATTACGATTATCCTCGTAGAAAGGCCTATTCTCTCCATATTTAGCTTCCTCGATCGTGTCTTCCTTGTCGAATTTAGGATAGTTTTTAGTCAAATGTCCCCACCACGACTTTCATGACCGACTTGGATGGCATGAGCAGTTTCTTTGATTTTCGACATATCTCTACCGAGATTTTTAAGTTTACTACCTATTGCTGCAATTCCGTCAAAACTTCCGCCTTGGTTTCTCTTACTCCCACCGTCGTGCCATTTTTGAGAGTGGTCCGCCATTTTTTGAATGGTTACAATTGCAGTAGTAGGAGTCATCTTCGGGATAGGTCCTTTATAGTCCAGCATCTGCCTTGTAGTTACATTTATCCCTTTGTAGAAAATATTTACCTTCTGCTGGTTATTTAGATCATTGGTAGGACACTTATAAAGAAGATCGTTGTATCTGTCCCAAGCTTGATACAGAGTTTCGTCGTCTTCTTGTTTGAAATTATGGATCTCCAAGAGCTGATTAGAAATCTTCGATGGTGGGCAATATCTTTGGATAAAGTGTTTCTTTACTAGCGCCCGTGTATTAGCGCCCGGTGGCAATATTCGATCCATCTTACGGTTGCTCGGTGAGAGTCATTGGGAAGACCCTAAGCATATGACATCATGAGACACTCCGGAATGTTGAAAAGACTAGCGATGTATAGGACATTTTCAACGTTCTCATATCGTCTTCGTCCGTTTTTCCACGAAAAAGGGTTAGCACAACTCCGTCATAAATTGGTCTTTTATTTTGAAACGCGCCGATTTACGGTCTTCACGAGACCCGACCTTGATCTGCTCTAGTCAGCGCCAAGTATTCCTCAAGAGTGAGGTCATCGATGTTAACAACTTCCATGATACGAAAACTTGAAATATGATCGTGAGAAAAGTTAAAAATGAAATGAAAGACTTAATATTAATCCTAATATAACTCCCCGACAACGGCGCCAAAACTTGATCACGGTTTTACTAATCGGTCTTAATATTTGTAGTGTCTCGCTATACCATCATGCAAATCAATTCAATATTCAAAGGTACGAAATACATGAATTGAAAGTAAAAGAAATATAAAATGCTAAAGCTTATCGTAATAGTGTGACTTCTCCCTTGGAAACAGGTCCGTATGCTTCCCTAGACCTGCCTTGAGCTTTTTCCCACATTTTCAGAGTGTTGTGTATGGAATGGGATGCTTTGAAATCTTTGGAATTCGTGGGGTATTTATAGGCGGTGCGTTACGGCGTAACCAATAAAGGAGTTACGTAACCTTCTATTTCTTCGTAAATGCACTAGATACGCTGGTTACGGCGTAACCTTATAAGTGGTTCGCCGTAGTCTTCAATAAATTCGGTTACGTCGTAAGTGATGCGATGAATTCTGGCGTAAGTATCGGCGACGGAACCTCTTTTGACCTAATGGAGTTACGTCGTAACCTTTGGGAAGAGTTACGCTGTAACCTCTTGATAAGTTGGACTTCTGGGTCACGCAATAGTTACGACGTAATGTGAGAGACGAGTTACGCCGTAACTTCTTCAAAATTGGCATACTGTGATAAATCTTTAGTAATGTTTCCATTTCCACGTCTCTTTAGCTCCAATACTCATAATTTACCTGAAAGTGGAAAACAATGGAAATCAAGCATAAATCCATATAAATGATATAAATAACGAGCATTATCGGGGGAAATTGACACTTAATATTCAGGACTATTTGATGTTATCAGCACCAAAATGCTTTGTACTCTTGATTTTTTTGATAAAAACAACTTCAATAACACTTAAATAACAAGAAAGTTTTGAACTTTATCAACCAAAGTCAATATTGAGCTTATGCGTAAAGATGAAGAACGAAAGGAAAATGAGTGAAATACTTAAAATAACACGTAAAGTTCCAAAATTTTTGATAAAACTAGGATTCTCAACACTATATTAACCTTAAAACTTTCCAAGCTTCAAGATTGAAGTGCAAAAAATCAAATTTTACGCGTATGAAAGTTTTTTAACGAGAGAAAACTACGTATCGTGACAAACTTCAACACAAAAATGTTTCACTAAACTAAATGGCGATTGATACCACTGTTAGGTCACCATAATATGAACACAAGTATGTTTGATGTAGATTAGATCGTGAGAATGAGAGAGACGGATGGATTCTTTCACACACAAAGAGTAGTAAACGATTATATATATTATGAAAGGAACCAACACTCTCAAATGAGAGTTTACATAGCATTTAAAGGCAAGGGAGATAGGGCAACTATTCTAGTCCCTTCCTTGATTAGTTTGGGCCTATGCTTAGTCCTATGGGCTTACTACATAATCCTAGGACTAATTACATACATATAAGCCATAAATAGCAACCTATTACAAGTGATCCCAAAAAGTACGCTTATAGCTAATACTAGAATCAACGCGATTCAAATTGTTCAACTTAAACTTATTATTCCTACGATGGTCTTCTACTTCCTTCACTTGATCACTCTTAGCTTGCGAGGTCCTATCTTACTTTGTATTGCCTCTAGGCTTTGATCCGCTAGCTTTAGTGTCACTGCTTACTCCTGTAGAAGTAACGATGGGAATATTAGTTTGTTTCACTTATTTTTTTCTGACCGAGAAGTGCTGGGTTCTGAGGTTTTCAGGGGTACATCAAAGGTAACATGCTTGATCTTAGGCATTGAAGAGGGTGGAACAACTCTATCTTGCTTGGTACCAGTTTTAGGACATGTGCCAATGACATAGTCTAAGAGTTCTGAGATCGTTTAGCATACATACAAGCATAGGCAACAATACTATCAAGTGGTTTCTCTATTCTATCATCTTCTACGATCTCACGAAGACTATCTAGGCTATCCTGAAGGTAAGTGAGATACGCTTGATATGCAATCTTATTATTCCTAAGAAGAGGGGTAATATACATCACTTCAATGACATAATTATTACAAGCAGAAACCTTTGGAACAAACATGGGAATTGGCATTGGTGAATCTTTAGATTCTCAATCTCATTAAGAAAAGAAGTAATCTTTTCATTGTGTTTTTCATGAGTGACCTTAACTGAATCGTATAACTCTTTGTATTGCAATTTAACCTTTGAATTTTGAGCTTGAAAGTATTCATTTTCTTGTTGCAATTTATTGATGATATTTTGATATTGAAAATTCTGAGAATCTAAAGGCGGTGGTATATGGGAGCCTACCACTTCACTCCTATTTCCCTTAAATTGAGAAATTTGAGCTTTTAATTTTCAGATCGTGTTACAGTGAGCTTGAATCCGTTCATCTTGATTGCTTATTTCAAATTATGCATAAAATTCAGGAGCATCGAAAGATGTCTTGGCATTTAAAGTTTTCATTCTTTCCTCTAAATGTTGACATTTTAATTGTAAATTAACGTTATCAACCTCTAATTTAGATAAATGCCTGACCATGTTATCATGATCATCGTTTTGGATTTTCTCTAGCAATTTTAAATTCTTGGCTTCAAGCTCATTGACACGAACCTGGGCAACTTTAAATGGAATTGACAGATCATGAAATTGAGAAGTAGATAAAGTAGAATCAGTGGTAGTATAATAGACATCCTGGGCAATACATCTAGCAATCAAATTCTCATTGGTGATGTGAATATTCTTTCTCTCAATCTCATAGCTTTTAAGCTCATTTTCATTATTTCTTGCCTCATTTTCCATTTCATTAAACATCTTTTTCATTTCTTTAACTTCAGTTTCTAGGGCCTTTTGAATACCCTCAAAATGTTCTTTCACTTGTTTAAAGAATGGAATAACCTCAGTAAGATAACATTGTTTCGTTTGCTCAAAACACCTTTACCCTTCAGTAATACCCGTTGGTGATTCTCTTCTTACATGTTTTATCGAAATCAGCAAATAGATGGTAAATTAAGTATATGCTAATTAAAGTTTTACACTGTGGAGGAGTTCTAGACACTAAATGCATCGGTGTATTGGGAGGGTACACCGTAGCCGCATGTAATTTCCTAAGGGGTGGAGTTTTTTCAACAAGTTCTTGGGCCTTTTTCTTAACCATGTCTGATCTCCAAAATACTTGTTCAGGGGTCAATCTAGTTTAAGGTTTGAAATTGGCTAATAACTTCTCTTTTCAATAATCGGGAGGTTAATGTTGATCTTATTTTTCACCCAAAAAGCACCATTCATTTTCTCGGCCATTTCCTCTCTAGATATATTTTCTAACTCTCTACCCTCTTATGTTACATCTACACATGTTGGATCTTGTCTAGGCTTAAGGATCTCTTTACCATCATAAATTACTTCTCGGGCCATCTTAGCTTTCTTGAGAAACACAAGATTTGCGTCATCTACAAGTTTTCACTGTGTTTATCACTCAACATTATGTTATTTGTTAACATGTGAGCAGTCTGAATGGTGTGGCCTTGTGCGTACAACTTGTTTTCAATTTTATTCATTTAGGAGTCTTGTTTCCTTTTCTTTGAATTCATGTTTAAGTGTTTTTACATTTTCTTGTATTTCTTGTTTTTGGTTAACATTTTGTTTAAGTTTCTCTTGTAAGGAATTTAACTCTGTTTCAATGTTTCTTCCATTAAATTATTTTTAGTGATCAGTGTACACATTTGACCATCCATTTCTAGTTCACGTACAGTTAGTTCAAATTTAGCACGTTGTTCATAGATGGCAACATGATCCTTATATATATTTAGCTTAGTGGTCAAGGAGTCATCAGGTATATATTCAGTGTACTCATTCAACAAATATTCATCATTAATGGCAGAAGATGCACCACTTGGTACAACGGTACTTTCATCGTGCTTCACATATTGCTCATATGGTATAACATTGTTATTTCCCATATTTACAATATATAACTCAACAACTTCTGTCAGTTGTACTTTGTTGGGAATATTATGCTCATCAACCACATCATATAGTTTTAGTACCTTTGATATGACTAAAGCAATGGAGGGACTAGCTTGTTGAGGTGATGAAACCATAGGAGAAATGTTTGCCACAAATATGGTCTGGGCCGTTGGTTCATCATTAACATCAGAGTCGAAGGCATCAGAGTCAGCGACATGGAAGATATTGGGATCATTCATTTCCAAATCTTACACTGGTTGATCATCCACGTCAGCATCAAACGTGTTGGCACTACGTTCAGAAAGAAACAACAATTCATCCTCATCCAACATTGCTCCATTCTCTTGTGCATGCATCAGCAGCATCTTATCCTTGAAGTAGTCAGTGTTTTGTGGACGCTTTGGTTGGGTTCATTTCCTCGCAATGTGTCCCACCCCACCACAGTTGTAACACTTAATATGTTTTCCTTGAACTTGAACAACTATCCCTCCTCGGTTCTGAGCCCCCACATAACAGCTGCACCATTTCCCCATGTAACATTCCTTTGGTTCACATTTTGTCAACCTTGCACATTTTGTACCACAACCCTTCCATCCTCCACTGTAGCTTGATTGTGTGGGTTAGATGATGTTCTAAGTTGGTTGTTGGTTTGAGGAAGTGTGGTTCAGAATTGTTGAACCAATAGTGCAACTTCATCTTTTATGTTGGAGTATATCCTGAGTCGGGTTGAATGACCTGATTCTGAGAAGTTGAGGATTACTGATAGCCTTGAGCATGCGGTGATTGAGTGAGCGGCTGAATGTTTGAAACAAATGCAAGTGAAACATTTGTTGTTGTTGTTGTATTGAGTTTCTCTATGATCAGGCGGTCATGTGCAACATGCATCTCGTGTTGTAATAAATAAGCGTACAGTTGCTCATAGTTTGTTTGTCTCAGTCCTTTGTTTAGCTTTACCCTGGTAACAAACCTATTCCACTCGGATGTCATATTGTTTACAAACTTGGAATTTGGTTGAATGTTTGGCATAGTCATCTTGATATTCCTTATATCATTCACAAGTTTGTGAAACCTCACATAGTGTTCTGCAATACTCTCCTCCAAGTTCATCTTGAATTCTCAAACTCATCATACAGCTGTGACTCTCGATCTTCTTTAGTCAGTTCTGAGCCAGCAAGAAGCCTTTTGACATCGTCCTAAACTGCTTTGGCTTGGGTGTTGTGATTAATCAGCTTGCAGATATGTTTGGGTAGACCTTGAAGGATGATGTTGGAAGCTCTGATGTCAGCATCATATCTCTTTTTCTCAGTCTCATTGAGATCATTGTAAGTCCTTGGTCTATTCATTCCTAGAGTGACACCTCCATCTTCACCAGGTTCTAGTTCATCTTTGGTGGTGCCCATCTGGAACGGTCCTTCATCAATTGATTGAATAATGTTAACACCATTCACTTTACCCAAGAAATACAATCGATTCTTTGTGCCCAAGAGTCATAATTCGTCCTATCAAGCATAGGAGGGCGGGTATCGGACCCAGCAGCTTGAACATCGTTGAAAACAGTAGACATACTGTTCAAATAAACGGGATTTTACAAATCTTTGATTTATACCGAGAAATCGAATCTTTCGCGAGATTTTTCAAAATCAAGAAGAAACTATGGAACACAATTTCGGCATAACGACGTTAAGAATGAATTGAAATTTGGTCTTTAGATGATAAATCGCAACCTCAAATCTCAATGTCAAATCGCAGACCTTGAGTCAAACCGCAAGTCTTCAAAACACAGAGTCAAATAGCAAGCTTGATCAAATCGCAGAAATGGCAAAATGCAATAGTCCTCAAACCGCAAGATTCAAACTGCAGCTGTTGACAAATCACAGTTTCTTCAAATTGTAAGTGTCAAATCGCAACGAGTTCAAACCGCAACAACAAACCGCAATCTTCAAATCGCAAATCGATCAAATCACAGAAGGCTTCAAATCGCAACTTCTCAAAAAGCAAACTGATCAAAACGCAGAATGGCCAAAACGCAAGGACTCAAATCTTAATTCAAACCGCATCAAAGGAAAAATCACAAGATACTCAAATCTCAAACAAAAGAGGCAAATCGCAAGAACAAACCGCAAAGCAAAATAAAAAACCACAGGTCAATTGAGTGAAGTACAAATGTCACTCTCGTCCAGTTTTGTCCTTTTGTCCCTTTTTGGCTAGACTTCAAAATGCAGCTTTGTTCTTATTAATAAAATCGCAACAATTTTAAACTTAAATAATCAAAACGCAACACAGAAACGTTAAAAACGCAACTATGAAACTGTCAAACCTTAACCTTGAATATGACAAATCGCAACTAAGAACAAGCCCTAAATCAACTCGAATATCATCAAATCTCCCATAAACAAGATGAAATAACCTATCCAAGCACCAAACTAAGCAAATCTAACAAACCTAAATACACAAATACACAAATTCTAATGCTTTATGGATCGAATAGTGTAAGTATGAAAGGGTTAGAGAGAGATGGGAATTTAGTGAGAGAAAGCGAAATCATATGAATAGAAGCTCCACCCTCTCCCTTGGTGGGAGAGGGCTTTTATAGTTCATACAAAATACACCTCCTACGGGTTGTGGATCGGGTGTATAGTGGGTAAAGCTCCATCCGTCCTTCACGGTGTTACTTCAACTAAATCTAATAATAATTATTATTATAATAGTTAAGTGTACTAGCTAACTTATGCTAGACTATACTCGGGGTGACCGATTTTTCCTTATGGATTTTCTAAATCCTAACACATTTGTTTTCATTGTTGCACATAATTTTTGTATTATCAAATCTAAATAACGAACCTAACAGAACTCCCCTGTCGATCGGTTAAGGATCCAACTGATCGGCTCCTTCCTTTTGACCATTATCCAGCCGATCTGGTTACGGGTTTCGACCGATCGGTTGGTTTCCATCCGTAAGCTATTTTTTATTTTTCTTTATTCGGCATTTGCATGTTTTTTCTTGCTCACGGCACTGATTTCTTCACTAGAACTTGATATTTTTTCGATATCGAATTCGGGAAAGCTTTATACTTTCAAATCACCAAGTCGTGCATGGTTCAATCTTTGCTTAAATCACAGGAATCTTCAAATGTGCATAATTACTCCAATTCTTCGTCTTTTCAACATCTTTTCCTGTATTTGGCTACATTCACTTGCATATACACTTCTTCACGATTAAGTAACAAAATCATAAAAACATAACCAAATATGATGCATAAAACTAACGATAATGCAACTAAAAACATGCTCATTCTGAGCATTATCATACCTCATACCAATCTGATGAACTAAATCAACAAATCTTGCGGGTGGCAAGCCTATGGTAAATAAGTCCGCCAATTGGTTTTCAGTACCTACAAAGTATAGTTCCACCGTTCCCTTCTCGACATGCTCCTTTATAAAATGGTATCGAAGAGCAATATGCTTTGACTTGGAGTGTTGAATCGTGTTGCACGAGATTTCAATTGCACTTTTAGAGTCGCAATACACCGGAATCTTGTCAAACACATAATCATAATCCATCACCTGTGTTCTAATCCAGATGACTTGAGCATAGCAGGCAGACATGACTACATATTAAGCTTCTATTGAGGATAACGATGTGACATATTGCTTCTTTGATTTCCATGACACCAATTATCACAAAGAAATTATAGACCTCCAGAATTACTTTTGCGAGTATCTAAGCAGCCTGCATGATCCACATCTGAAAAAGCTATTAGTTGACAACCAGAATCCTTTGGATACCAGATCCCCAAGTTAATGGTTCCCGTGATGTATCGGAGGATTCTTTTAGCCTCAGGGAGGTGACGTTCGGTTGGTCTAGACTAATAAATCATACCTTGCCCTTGGGGCTTGTTTGAGACCATATAGAGCTTTGTTGAGTCAGTAAACATGATTTGGATGCTCTGGGTTGACGAATCCTTCTGGTTGCCTCACATAAACTTCTTAATAGAGTTGACCATTTAAAAATGCGGTCTTCATGTCCATTTGATAAACAGTAATGTTCATGTGTGCCGCAAATGCAGGAAAATTTCGGACGGCCTCAAGTCTAGCCACTGGTTCGAATGATTCTTCAAAGTCAATGCCTTGTTTCTGACGATATCCTTTAGCCACCAGATGACTTGTTGCGAATGACCGTCCGTTCATCGTCTACTTTGTTTTTTCAAATCCATTCGAGTCTAATAACATAAACCCAGTTGGTCATTCCACTAATTCCCATACTTCAAGACGTTTAAACTGATTCAATTCCTCTTGAATTGATTCAATCAAGTTGTCATATGTCATTGCTTCTTTAATTTTTTTGGGTTTATCATGACTGACTGTGAGAGCGTAAATGCAGTTTTCACCGTCTGTATGTAGTCGTTGTCTTGTTATGACTGGTTGGTTAGGCTTGCCAAAGATGTTTACTAAAGGATGGTCTCTTGTCCATTTATGTGTTAAGGTTTGGTGTTGGTATCTTGACTACGATTAGGTGGATCCATATTACGTGTTGATGATTTTATAATATCCGTAATGGTTGATTCGATGCAAAGGGGTTAAAGAATGCATTGCATCATAATCTATATGTGTAGGTACATCTTGATTAAGTGGATCATTAGCGAGTTCGTTGTCATTGAAAGCGCTTTGTTCTACTATTGTTAGAGACTCAATTGGTGGTGCATCGCAGACAATGCTTGTTGTTGTGGTGTCATTTGTATCGGTATTAGAAATTGATCATGTTGCATAGCGAAAACATTTGATACATTTGGAGCACGGTGTTTAAGATACTCGTCAAACAGAGGAGCAAATAAAGTTTCCACTTGACTTCGTGTGAGCTAAAATTGTTGAGGAGCTTATGATTCAGGAAAGTTTAGACGGTTGAAACTGGGTTCTAAGTTATTTCGTTCAGAAGCCATTTTTGTAAGCTCATTGAAATGTACATGAATGGTTTCCATGATTTCCCTTGTTTGACGGTTCCAAATACGAAATCCTTTAGAATTTTCACAATATCCAATGAAGACTCCTATATCGGCTTTATGTTTGAGCTTTCCATGATCGTCATGATTATTATTAAGATAGTATAGAGCCCCTAACACATGAAAGTGCTTAATGTCAGGTTTATGTTTATGAACAAGCTCGTAAGGGATTTTTTGTGGCGTTTGTTAATGATTGAATGGTTATGAGTATAACATGCAATTGAAATGACTTCAGCCTATAGGTAATCAAGTAATTTGGAGTTTATCAGCATCGTTCTTGCAACATCCACTAACGTCCTGTTGCGTCTTTCAACTACAACATTTTGTTCGGGAGTGCGAGCTAATGATGTGTGATGCGTAATTCCCGCTTTCTCGAAGTAACCACGAATCTTATGATTTTTGAACTCAATACCATTATCGCTTCTTACTATTTTAAATGTATCCATAAGTTGAACTTAAATCTTTGTAAGGAAGGTGATAATCATATCTGGATCTAAATCTTTTCTTCGAAGAAAGTAAACCCAAATCCATCAGGAATAATAATCAATGATTACCAAAATGTAATGTTTGCCATTGATAGTCTGCACGTGTATCGGGCCACATAAATCCGTGTGAAGAAGTTCTAGCACATGATTGGTGCGTTGTTCAGGTATAGAAGGGAATTTAGCACGTGTGTTTTTTCCTTGTTCACATGCCGAACATAGGTGATCTTTGGAGTACCAAAATCTTGGAAGACCTTTGACTAATTTTTGTCGTGCGAGTTCAGTGATGGTTTTGAAATTTAAATGGGAAAGCCGTTTGTGCCATAACCATGATTTAGTTGAAGTTTCTTTGGAAAGTAAACAGACTGGTGAAGAAGAAATCATATATGTCATGGATATAGTGTAAAGGCTTGTTTCCCATTTTCCTGACATTAGATCATTCCTTTCAAATTACGTACAAAACATGTTTTCTCCCAAAATGATACTGCTAAATCCTCGTCACATAATTGACCTACTGAGAAAGAATTATGACCCAGGCCTTCGACATAGTAAAATCAACTTATTTCGATGTTGCCATTGATATAGTCCTCATAGCCCATGATAGCAGCGAAATGATCATTCCCGAATCTGAAAGTGTCGATGAACTTTGAAACAAAGTTTACTAACAATTTGAGATAGCATGTCATATGTCAGGTGCAGCCACTATCAACATTCCACAGAACGATTTAGATCACCTGCATTACACACAGACGAAGAAAGTGGAATAGAGATAGAGGTGGAACCCGAAGAGCTAGTGGGTTTGTTAAATTTGTAGCACACATGTTAACAACTTTGGGTATCCACTTAAAACTAGGTACACGCCAAGTCCAGCTATTTCATGCTTTTGCCTTAGTGAATTCGTTAGGTGATGGCATTTTCTTATGAGTTTTTATAGCATTTATGGGTTTATGTATGGCATTCTTAGAAACTACAATTGGCGCTTTGCCTAGCACATACTTAGAAGCTATAGTGGGCCTAGAGGTAGTGCCATTTTTATGTTTCCATGTACGAGATAAAAGAGAATTCGCAACACAATGATTATGATTACCAGATAGTATACTTTTACGAGAAAACACACAAGATGCTTCAACATTCGCTTTTAAAGCGTTCAAAGGTTTAACATTCATTACATTTCCGATACTATTACATTTTTCTAACGCGATAACTAAAGCAGATGCAACATGATTTTTATTTGAATTCCTAACATGATCTTCTATTCTAGGGCTTCTGTTTTTCTGCTTCTATGATGCAAATTCCTATTCTTCGATTTGATGCTCTTAGGCTGTGATTTACTAACGCTAGTATTGGAGGCAACTATTCTTGTAGAAGTGAAGCATATTAATATGTTGGGGTTTGTCGGTAGTGTGCTGCCTAGGTGTAGTATCAACTTTAAACATTCCAGGTTTATTAACATTTGTGTTAATAAACTTTCCTTTCTCTAGTTTATCCAGTTTCTCTTTTAATTCAATGATGATATGTTGTTGGTCTTGAATTTTATAGTTTAAGTTTCCATTCTCATGCATCATATTTAGGGTGTATTCAAAATTTTTATCGAGTTGTTTTGATGCTTGATTACGTGTCTTTTTGAGAGAGTCAAAAATTGTTTTGTATTCATTGTTCAATTGCTCAATCTCTTGTGCGTATTTGAAAAGTTGACATTTTAAAGACGCGTTTTCATCATCCAATTATCCGAGTTTTGGTTTCAACGTGTTTTCAACAGACTAGTTTTCTTTAATTTGTAAAGCTATCTCAAAATCAAGACTCCGAGCTTGACACCAACGAAGACGTCGTTTGAGTTCAGAAATTTTGTTTGACATTTTATGTTGAACATCATCATTTTGACTCAAAATTCTCTCGTTTTCCTCTTTTAAAATCTCAATCTCTTGTTTTCAACATTTCATTTTCCTCTTTTAACTTTAAAGTGTCAGCATTGATTTCAGCAACAGGCACATTTTCATAAGACAAGTGAGCAGTATATGGTAACACAACAGAGATAATATCAAAACAAAGAACATCTTCCAAGAGTTGATTCACATGTTTACGAAGAATTTCTTTTTATGTTTTGTGTTTGAAATTGATGTCTCAGTTGCATTGAAAGTGTTCATCATGGATGCAACTTCTTTTTGAAGTTCATCTTCCCAAAGGCTTGCACACAAACGCAAATGTTAGACATGAGGTAAGAATTGTGTTTGAGAATTTTTCCGTTTTTCTTTTTCGTAAGCAGATTGAAAAGTGGCAATTTTAATTTCAGAATTTTGTTCAATTGCTTCTTCTAAAAACTTTATGTCTTCCATAAATATATCAAAATACCTTAGTACCCTACATTGTTTAGGAAGATTAGGTAATGGTCTGCTATTGAAAGAGGATGGTAAAGGTCCATTTACTTGCTCAACCGGTTGAACAGGACCGAAACAAATCATGGTTGTTCTCTTTTCTATTGTTTTGGGACAAACGTTTCATAAATGTTTTGTTATTTCGAATAATCGAAAGGTTGATTATATTTACTTTACTCATTTTTAATTGACTCTGGTCCTCTTGTACCCATTCCTACTCAGAATCATATACAACAAGATGAATAAGTGCATCATCATCTAAACATTCTTTACTATAAATTGTTGTATTTTTCTTGAGAGTCGTGTGGAGAAAACTTGGAGCTTTGAAGCGTAGAGCAAAACTTTTTGTACCATTAGGATTTGGTTTTAAAGTTAACATTTGTATTTGTTTAACTGACTTACCAGTTTTGTATACAACATTTGTAAAATCTTTTAACTTTCCTTCCAAAATGACGATTTCATCGAGGTGAGAATAAAGTTATCTCCTAGACTTTTGTTTATGTTCGAAAAAACTTTTTGACAAAGAGACAACTCCAAGTTTGTTTTTGGAAGATCGGTTGTGAGTTGATCAATTTGTTGTTTTTGTTCTAGTTTTTAGTTTTCAAGTTTAGAAATCGATATTTGTAGGAGGTCACCAATTCTCCCATTTGATATTGTAATTCTTGTTCTTTTACGTATGATTTTTGAAACGCAACTTCAAAACTTTGTTCCCTTGTTTCATGATTTTCAAAATTTGTGAGTTGGAATTTACTGCTCTCAAGTTCATCCGTTAATAATGTAATTTTGACTTTTAAGTCACTGTTTACTTTAGTGCATTTTTTGACTTGGGAATGGGTGGCCAAGACCAAAGCCATGAGATCTGCATTTGGACTATGCGAAGATTCAATTTTTTCACTTTGATCATTGTTATATTCTTCAATTGGATCATCAAATATAACAACTAGGGTTATTTTGATCATCTTCTTGCGGAGATAGCGTGTTTGAATCGTGTACCTAAGATAGGCCATCAGTATCATAGACCAGCCCCGCATCACTCATATGAAGTTCCTGCATGTTAGCCATTAAAACAACAGTTGCATTAGCTTCCAAGTCTTCCATGTCATTGATGAAGGTTTTACTGACCAGGTTTTAATATTTATAAAGTCTCGTTATACCTATGGTCTACCCTAATGCACTAACGGGCAGTGTACCCGGTCGCGTGTAGTGTAGTATCTGGTAAAACCGAGGTCGTCCCAAGAGCTACGTGTGTTGGACTATTACTAAGTCTAGGTGTCACAGATTAATAAAGGTTTCAATAAGGACTTAATTAATTAACTACTAAAGCGTAAAACAACAAATAAAGGAAAAGGATAAATCAATAGAGGATAGTGGTGCTAACCTAGTTAATCCTCCTAGCTAGTAATGTCTCGCCTACTAACTTACAATTACTTCGGATGGGGTCAAAGTAGAGATGAAAACATTTGGTCAATTCGCCCTAACCTATCAAAGAAATATGCCACCACAAGAGAAGTCGGTGCCCCCTCATAAGTTTTGTTGTTCTTGGTCCCCTAAGCCAAGTCATTAAGTACAGCTACATGCTAGATTTATAATAGTGAGTTCCCGGGCATTAGCAATTTAAACACTCACCCCCTAATTCTTAAGTTCATCCAAACGGTAGGTGATCAGTTGGTTAAATCGCACAAGTAGAAAGGGTCGTCTGTTGGTCATATCTTACCCTTCCCATCTCAGTCCGCTCACCTAGGGTCAGTTGGTCATATCTCCTAGGCAATTGGCCTCTACTGCCATCCAAAACCACCGAAACAAGGGTAGCTACCAATAAACTATGCATGCAAACACTTAGAAATAATTATACGGAAGTAATGTAAACGCAAACAAAACAGTTAAGAATCATAACTAGGCCAAGACCAAGTGGTGCTTAGCTCATATTAATCATACAAATCAATTCGATATTCAAAGTTACGAAATACTTAAATCGAAAGTAAAGAAAAGATAAAATGCTAATGCTTATAGTAGGGGAGTGATTTCTCCCTTGGAGACAGCTCCGTATGCTCCTCTAGACCTGCCTTTGGCTTTTTCCCACGTTCTCTAGTTGTTGTGTATGGAATGGGATGATTAGAAATGCTGGAATTCGTGCGGTATTTATAGGCCATATTTGGGTTACGGTGTAACAAATATAAGAGTTACACCGTAACCATCAATTCCTTCATATTTTGCACTAGATCTGCTGGTTACGGCGTAACCTTATTAGTGGCTACGCCGTAGTCTTCAATATAGTTGGTTACGCCGTAGTTGATGAAATAGTTACGGCGTAGTTATCGTGTGTAGAACCTCATTTGACCTAATATAGTAACATCGTAGCCTTTGGGGAGAGTTACGCGTAACCTTCGATGAGTTGGTTTTCCGAGTCACGCTTTAGTTATGGCGTGATGTGAGAGAAGAGTTATCTTGTAACTTCTTCAAAGTCGACATACTATGATAAATCTTTTGATATTTCTCCAATTTCGCGTCTCTTTAGCTCCAATGCTCGTAATTTACCGAAAGTGGAAAACAATGGAAAACAAGTGTAAGTCCATATAAATGATATAAATTATAAGCATTATCGGGGGAAATTGACACTTAATATTCAAGACTATTTGATGTTATCAAATATCCCCCCACTTGAACTCTACTTGCCCTCAAGTAGACCTTATTAGAAAGATTCCTAAAAAAATATCTCCTAAAACCTGGAAAATATAAGTTTATAAACCCCTTATGCTAGAATAAAACAAAGCCGAACACCTCACAAAATGGGAACGAAACACTCAAATCTCTCAACTATTCTAAGTGTCAATTTCGGGGTGGTCACTCAATCGCACACTCATAGCATGTATTCTATCATAAGCTTGGTGGTTACACAAATATCCACCACTAGAGTTAAGGGCTAAACAATTCTCGAAGGCAATATGGATAGACACGAAAAAGGTTAAGGGGTGACTCGTCATTACTAACATGTCACGGCGAAGTGGACAAAATCAATGATACATGACCAAATCCATGGCCAAGACACCAAAGATTGCTCGTTGCATCACCTAGACACCAAAGAAAGAAGGCCTACGAAAAAGAGACGTGCCTTCGTTTAAGCATCATGAACAAACTTTAATCCCTGAAATCACACTACCGACAAGCATAATTCTAAAAAGAAAAAAAGAAAAATGAAAAACAAACCTAACTCACTTTCGTAGGAATCACGGTTGCATTTAGCATATGCAACAAGCCTTTATACTACTTGGTGTCCCAAGTGGACGAGTGAAGTCTCGTGAGGGTTTACAGGGAACACACCTACAAAGTTCATTTAAAATACTAATACAAGGTCACTACATTTTAAAAATGAAAGAATTAAAGCAGAGTAAGGTTACGTCATAACTCCTTGATGGAGTTACGCCGTAAATGACAAAACCTGATATAAGCTGCAAAGCGAGTGGTTACGGCGTAACCACAGAGATGGAATTACGCCTTAATTGGTAATGCATCTATAATTCTGCTGCAAAAGGATGGTTACGGCGTAATCATATAGATGAGTTACGCCGTAACTATGGTAAGATCAGCAAAATGCAGCAGCAATTACTTCCTCGTTTCCTGCAAAAATGGTTAGAAAACACAAAACCCTACAGAAATAGAAATAAAATAAAAGAATGGGATAATTCGGGTTGTCTCCCGAAAGAGCACTTTTTTTTATTTACGAGTCTTTAAGTTAGACTCAGATCCATGGGGCTCTATGGGGGCTTTTGGGCTTGCCCGACTTCCTCCATGTCATTTGAAGAAGGCTGGTCCCAAACATGTGAAGAAATAAACCGAGTCATGGTGTATCTTTTCTGCAGAAAATTAGTTTATGCCCTCGCCATGAAATTTAGCCTTTTCGTCCTATTTTATTTTAACATATCCAAACTTTACTCGTAACCAATTTTCAAATGAGATCCCCCTGTATCCTACTTTGGTTCTCTTATCTTCGTCAAAACATGCCCATTCCTTGTGTTTGAGCCATTTAGGTTCAGGAAATTCTCCTCCATCGCAGATCTTGCGATCGGGGTTGCATGTAGGCCATGCCGTGGTGTAGTCATCAGACATGATAGCTGGTTCACAAAAATGAATGGTCCAATCAATTTTGGTGAACCATTCGCTAAAAACATTGTGCCCTTGTAACCACTTTTTCCTGATAAGCTTCTCGTCTTCCCAGCACCACCAAACTTCGCAACCTCTTTAATCATTCGAATCAGATGCTGTCCTCCTCCATTGAATCGTTTTTGAAAAGGAGAACACGTGGGTGATGTTACTTTGGTTCCATCAATTAAACAAGTATCAGGAGCACAATAGTGAAGTTTTCCCGTAACAAGATAACTGGGTACAGAAGGTGGGATCTCTTCCTCATTGCTTTCATCGTCACTCGATTCGGTCCCCTGTAAATGGCCAAAATATGAAGGTGGGTACCTATCGGAATCATCTAATTCAATATTTGGTGAATCTTTAGTTGTAACAATTTTATCTGGTTAAAGGCATAAAGTTTTGTCCAATTTAAACTCCACTATATCACCATAGTATCCCCCGTAACGTACAAATGAGTCAAGGAACGGCTTACCAAGAATCAAATGTTCCTTTTTGTTTTCCTCCATGTCAATGACTACAAATTCAAAATGCTAAAACAAATTTATCGACCTTGACACAAGTACCACTGTAATACCTAAAGGGTAACCTTGGTGTCGATTCTTTGAATTAATCAAGATATCCGATTCGAAAGATGGATAATCTTAAGTTTTAAGAATATGGAAAGTGTCATGATGTTTATACAAGATACAAAATCTACTACCCCAAGATATCAATACTCCTAAAAGAACACGGAACGACTAACCTGTTTGTGCTAATATTCTTAATCGAAAATAAACCTGTGTCTACCACGGATACGTCTCTCGAATCATGGTTACGCCAGTAACTCGTGGATATGGTTACGGCGTAACCTTACCTTCTTGTCGACAATCGTCTCCTCAAAATCACCGGTTGTGGATTTGCATTCCTCAATCACCTCCTGTGAATTATTGGCGAAAACAGCATTGCATTCCACCATGGGCTTGGGTTCATTAAGTTCAATGTCTTCTATCTCAGCACTGAGTTTTTCTATCATTGCTTCAAGATTTTTTAGGGTTTCGCCGTGCCTGGAAAGATTTTTATTTTTGTTCTCCTGGAAATCTCTTAACCATTTATCTTGTTCTTTTTGTTTATGGGCTAATGTTTCCAGGAATTTGTTTATTGTCTCTTCAAGATTGGGCTTTCTTTCTCCATAAGGCCAACGGTTATAATTTCCATGATACCCGTTACTATTTTGATTATCTCCGTAAAATGGCCGATTTTCTCCATATTTTGCCTCTTCAATTATATTTTCTTTGTCAATATGAGGAAAATTTTTCATGAGGTGTCCTCCTCCACAGCTTTCACAACCCACATGGATGGCATGAATGGTTTCTCTGACTTTCAGCATGTCTCGACTAAGATTTTCAATTTTACTAGCGATTGCTTCAATTCCATCGAAACTTCCGCCTTAGTTTCTTTTACTTACTCCGTCGTGCCATTTTTGAGAGTGATCAGCCATTTTTCGAATGGCTTCAATAGCAAGAATGGGATTCATGTTCGGAATAGGTCCTTGATATTCCAACATTTGTCTTGTAGTTACGTTGATTCCTTTGTAGAAGATGTTGACTTTTGTCGGTTGTTTAGATCATGTGTAGGACATTTGTAAAGGAGATCTTTGTATCTATCCTGTGCTTGATACAACATTTCATTGTCTTCTTGTTTGAAATTATGGATTTACAAAAGCCGGTTAGAAATATTTGACGACGGACAATACCTCCGAATAAAGTGCTTTTGAGTAGCGCCCAAGTATTAATTGCCCCGCTGGCAATCTTTCAATCCATCTTCCGCAGCTCAAGAAGAGTCATTGGGAATACCCTTAGCATAACAAAGATCATCGACACGCCGCGAATGTTGAAAAGGCTTGCGATGTATAGGACATTTTCAACGTGCTCATATGCATCCTCGCACTGCTTTCCCGAAAAGGGTTAGCACGAAGATCCCTCATAAATTGGTCTTTGATTTCGAAACGGACATCCACTCCAACTGCCGGTCTTACGAGACCCGGCCCTTGTTCTGCTCTTGTCAACGCCAAATATTCCTCAAGAGTGAGGTCATCGATGTTAACAACTTCCATGGTAACTGAAAACTCGAATATGATCGTGAGAATTATAGAAAAGTTTAAAACAAAACGAAAATGAAAGACTTAATATTAATCCTAAAATAACTCCTCGGCAACGGCGCCAAAAACTTGATGCAGGTTTTACTGACCAGGTTTTAATATTTATAAAGTCTCGTAATACCTATGGTCTACCCTAATGCACTAATAGGCAGTGTACCCGGTCGCGTGTAGTGTAGTATCTGGTAAAACCGAGGTCTTCCCAAGAGCTATGTGTGTTGGACTATTACTAAGTCTAGGTGTCACAAATTAATAAAGGTTTCAATAAGGAATTGATTAATTAACTACTAAAGCAGAAAACAAAAAATAAAGGCAAAGGATAAATCAATAGAGGATAGTGGTGCTAACCTAGTTAATCCTCCTAGCTAGTAATGTCTAGCTAGTAATGTCTACATCTACTTACTTCCAATTACTTCAGGTGGGGTCAAAGTCGAGAGGACAGCATTTAGTCAATTCGCCCTAACCTATCAGCAAAGATGCCACCACAGGAGAAGTCCGGTGTCCCTCATAAGTCCTGTTGTTCCCGGTCCCCAAGCCAAGTCATTAAGTACCGCTACATGCTAGATTTATAATAGTGAGTTCCCCAGGCGTTAGCAACTTAAACACTCACCCTTAATTCTTAAGTTCATCCAAACGGTAGGTGATCGCCTAGTCAAATCGCACAAGTAGAAAGGGTCGTCAGTTGATCATATCTTAACTTTCCCGTCTCAGTCCACTCACCTAGGGTCAGTTGGTGATATCTCCTAGGCAATTGGCCTCTACCACCATTCAAAACCACCGAAAAAAGGGTAGCTACCAATAAACTATGCATGCATACACTTAGAAATAATTATACGAAAGTCATGTAAACGCACACAACACAATTAAAGAATCATAACTAGGCCAGCACCAAGTGGTGCTTAGCCGCTCATATTAAACATACAAATCAATTAAATATTCAAAGTTATGAAATACATGAATCGAAAGTAAAGAAAAGATAAATGCTAATGCTTATCGTAGGCTAGTGATTTCTCCCTTGGAGACAGCTCCTTATGCTCTTCTAGACCGGCCTTTGGCTTTTTCCTATATTCTCGGGTTGTGTGTGTGGAATGGGATGATTATAAATGTTGGAATTGTAGGGTATTTTTAGGCGGATCCGAGTTACAACAGAACTAATATAAGAGTTACGCCAGTAACCATCAATTCTTTCGTATTTTGCACTAGATCTGCTGGTTACGGTGTAACCTTATTAGTGGAGTACGCCGTAGTTTTCAATATACTTGGTTACTCCGTAGTTGATGAAATAGTTACGGCGTAGTTATCGGCGTAGAACCTCATTTGATCTAATATAGTTACGTCATTGCCTTTGGGAGAGTTACGCGTAACCTTCGATGAGTTGGTTTTCGAGTCACGCTTTAGTTACGGCGTAATGTGAGAGAAGAGTTACGCCATAGCTTCTTCAAAGTCAGCATACTATGATAAATGTTTTTATATTTCTCCAGTTCTGCGTCTCTTTAGCTCCAATGCTCGTAATTTACCTAAAAGTTGAAAACAATGGAAAACAAGCGTAAAGCCATATAAATGATATAAATTTCAAGCATTATCGAGGGAAATTGACACTTAATATTCAGGACTATTTGATGTTTATTAGTCATCATTTGATGTTGCATCAGCCATAAAACTATGTTCCTTGTCTAAAAGAGTGCCACCTGCTTCATCTTTAAGTGCTAAAAGTAAGTCATGCTTGCGATATTCACTGCCTCTCCTCTTTGGTTGTGGACAAGCATTAGCCAAGTGACCCGTGCCTCTGCAGTTGTATCACTTGATGTCTACATTTCCAGATGTTGCATTCACAATTTCAAAATTTTGAACCCTTCTCTGAGGAGCACTCGTGTTGTTCATATTTCCAGTAATCGCTTGACCAATGCCTATATTCCTCGCATAACTACCAATAACCGCCTGACATCCATAATTCATGTTTTGAATTTCAACCCATCTACCTTGTATGACAGCCTGATTCCTAGTGTTTGATGAGCTTTGTAGACGGTTGTTAGATGGGTTAACATATCTTCCAAAAGCTTTAGCTATAAGTACAAATATATTAGTCAATTCTTGCAATGCATCTTCATTTGGATCGTTTGCTTGTGCATAGTACATGGTGCCTGAGTTATTGTATTGAACCATTTGATTATGAGGTGATTGTTGTGGAACGAGTTGGATGCTGGAGGAGGATTGAGGATAAGTAAAGCTCTGAAGTTGCTAGACAAAACAGTAACTTGACATTGGAAATTGTTGAGATTGAGTCATTAGTGTAAGTAAATCCAGAGGTGTAGATGGTTGAAGCATAGCACGCATATCATGATCTTTGGCAACTTCTTTTTCATCATACTTCAGATAATCGAACAACAACCCATGTTTAGCTTCATGGAGATTCTTGGTTTGATTAACAAAGGGACGTATTTTTCCCAATCTGGACCTAAGGAATTTAGAAACTTGGTGTTGATGGCAATTTTTGGAATGTTCGCATTATGTCTTTCCAAGTCATTGATAATGTCTATAAACCAATGATAGTATGATTCCAATGATTCTCCAGGTGTAACGGTGTACATGCCATAGATGTGATACAACTTAGATTTCATGTTCTCTTGGTTCGATTCTTTTCCTTCTGTCAAAAGATGGATGTTTTCCCACATAGCCTGTGCTGTCTTTTTAAAGTCAATGCTTCAGAAAATTGGGTTCGGTATTCCCATACAAATGTATTACATGGAAAGTTTATATGCTTTAAATTGTATTATTTGATATGGGGTTAGATGACTTTATGCTACAGGAGTTGACATCACAACACGTGGTAGAACAACCAGTGGAATATCTTGGAACCATTGTTGTAGGCCAGGGGTATGGTCCTTCAAGGATGACACGTTTGAGATATTTGCCATTTGGCTTCCGTAGTTCAATAAACCTTAAGAATCTGATTACCCATTGAACATAATTTCCTGGTGTGAGCATTGGAGGTCTGTCAAGAGAACCTGCTTCATATATTAATTGTTAACTGGTGAGGATTCAGACATTTGTTCAAACCAATGTGGTTGCTTTGGAGTCATACCAGGAAGTTATTGTTTCTAGTGTATTGTTGTTGTTGTAGTTGTTGGTAGAATTGTTGGGGTGAAGGTTGTTTTTTTAGGACCTCCTTTTACTCAACCTTAACACGTAAGTATAACACGTGAAACACTATGCGTAGAGATGATGAAATAATAAGAAAGGTGGTGACTTTGAAGGATATATGTCGTGCATGTATAGAGAGAAAACGATGAAAGGAAACTTGTTATATCATATGAAAAACACATACTTACACACTCAAGCACAACCCTCAAATGACACATTTGAGGGGTCTTTATAATCTTAAATAAAACGCCCTAATGGGCATGGCATGGGCTTGGATTGGGTTGGATTGGATAATGTCATACATAAGGCTAGCTTAGCTTAACTAATAGCCATTTAGCTTAGCCCAATCCACGAGCCCGTTGACTATTCTATTGCGATATCTAACACACGTTACAAAGTTCCTAAATGTGAATGACCATCACTTCTATTAATTATTATTAAGGCTAACAATCTCCCCTTAAGGGTCATTCAAAAGATGCTCCACTTGATTTGGTCTTTAGTTTTCTTGAGCTTGAACTTTGTGTGTAGACATAGAATATTCTTAATTCTTTGTTCCTTCATGCTTTGTGATCATTTAATGGTGTTGTCTGCCGTTTGTCAACTTCTTTGGGATAGGTGTCTCCACGTCTTTCTACACCATGCTCACACTTCTTTTGACTTTGAAATTGCAATGATGTGAAGTTCTAGAGTCTTTGAACTTTGTAGATTATTTGACATTGACGAAGAATCATCTTAAACTTTCTGTAGCCTTTGATTTTGATGAGAAATTTCATGAGTTGTGATGTTGGTATGAGCATTGGAAGATGGTGCGGTCTTTCCTCCAAGGAAAAATCATCAGTACCTGCATGTTTATGTTAGTTGAAAAATACCAATCGATCATTGTGGACTTTTCTTAAAGAATTGACCACTACGATTGTCATACTGATGAATGTCTTGATTCCATTCACCTTGGTCGGGCGAATCTGTCCTCCGAATCCCTTTGAGGGATAGTTATCATTACCATGAATAGATTCAAGTAATGACCCACGTCTTCAGGATTCGATTCTTGAAAGGAATCTCCTTGGCGGGATTTCCAGCACTTATAAGTTGGAATGTTGAGGGTGTTAACAGCATAGTGTGAAAACACATCTCTAATTCTTACAAAGGCTGTTCCTGAACTGGAGGCCCTCAAGAAGGCTAACACAATATAACGAAGTATATCTACATTCTGTGAGTCAAGTTCACCAAGCATCACTCCACGATCAGATACCGTTTGAGACACACTAAGCGTAATCCATAAAGAATTACCAAGTGACCGCTTGTGGTCGTTTGATGTTGACCCTCGCCGGAATTTCCATTCAATAACTGAGGATCACAATTGTAAATCCTATCATAAATGTTCTGGAAAATTGCTAAGATCTGCGTAGGACTCTAGAATATATCACTTGTGTCCTTATTGTTGAACAACAAGAGATGAAATGTCAAGTGTTCCTAAGAATTCTTTTAATGAATCTCATGGCTCTAGACTCGATTAGTGAATTTTGGTTTTCCTGATCGGGTACTAGGGAGAGGGTCTCCTTCTTCAATACGAATGATCTCTAAGAGAAAGTCGATAGATTATGTAGGTTTCCCAGTGAGAATGAAACAAATCTCTTTTAAGAGGAATTGAGTGGCTAGAAGGTTTAGTGCAGTGCGTCACTGGGTCCATGACGTCTTTGTCTTCAATACCAGTGTCCTTTTAGTGACAACTTGTAGCATATGAATTGAACCTGGTTTCTGCCCTAAGGTTGATTATGGAGGGCTATTTCTTTTCACCCTTTTTCATTACATTTCTTTTTAATTCTTCAACCCATTCTTTCTCCTTTCTCACATTGCTCCTTTTTTCAATCATACCTAGGGACTTCTATTTCTAAACTACTAGTGACGTCCTTGGGTAGATCCCTCCGGCTCTGGCGGATCATAGGACGAATTTCCCATCCTTTGTCACCTTATTACTCCATGACTATTCCTATGTTGCCATAAAAGCATTTTCTTGAAAATCTCTCAAAGTGTTTATGATTATAAAAAATATGCGATAATAATTTGAACAATCAAAATGTAATTGTTGTGTTTTGAGTAAACAATGCTCTGATAACAATTGTAGAACCTTGTTTTACTCAACCTTATCACGATACCAACCATAACACACAAGTATAACACGTGAAACACTATGCGTAAAGATGAAGAAAGAATAAGAAAGGTGGTGACTTGAATGATATATGTCGTGTATGTGTATAGAGAAAAAGATGAAAGGAAACTTGTTATATCATATGAAAAACACACACTTACACACTCAAGCACACCCCTCAAATGACACATTTGAGGGATATTTCTACTCTTAAACAAAACGCCCTAATGGGCTTGGCATGGGCATTGATTGGGTTGTATTGGATAATGTCATACATAAGGCTAGCTTAACTTAACTGATAGCCATTTAGCTTAGCCCAATCCATGAGCCCGTTGACTATTCTATTGCAATATCTAACACACGTTACAAAGTTTCTAAACGTGAATGACCATCAGCTCTATTAATTATTATTAAGGCTAACAATCTCCCCCTAAGGGGTGGTCATTCAAAATATGTTCCACTTGATTTGGTCTTTAGTTTTCTTGAGCTTGAACTTTGTGTGTAGATGTAGAATAGTCTTAATTCTTTGTTCCTTCATGCTTTGTGATCATTTAATGGTGTTGTCTGCCGTTTGTCAACTTCTTTGGGATAGGTGTCTCCACGTCTTTCTCCACCATGCTCACACTTCTTTTGACTTTGAAATTGTAATGATGTGAAGTTCTCGAGTCTTTGAACTTTGTAGATTCTTTTACATTGACGAAGAATCATCTTAAACTTTGTGTAGCCTTTGATTTTGATGAGAACTTTCATGAGTTGTGATGTTGGTATGAGCCTTGGAAGATGGTGCGGTCTTTCCTCCAAGGAAAAATCATCAGTACCTGCATGTTTATGTTAGTTGAAAAATACCAATCGATCATTGTGGACTTTTCTTAAAGATTTGACCACTACGATTTTTATACAGATGAATCTCTGGATTCTATTCACCTTGGCCGGGCGAATCAGCCATCCAAATCCCATTGAGGGACAGTTATCATTACCATGAATAGATTCAAGTAATGACCCACGTCTTCAGGATTCGATTGGTGAAAGCAATCTCCTTGGCGGGATTTCCAGCACTTATAAGTTGGAATGTTGAGGGTGTTAACAGCATAGTGTGAAAACACATCTCTAATTCTTACAAAGGTTGTTCCTGAACTGGAGGCCCTCAAGAAGGCTAACACGATATACCATAGTATATCTACAATTCAGGTGAGTCGCAGAAGTTCACCGAAGCATCACTCCACGACTATATACCGTTTGAGACACACTAAGTGTAATCCATAAAGAATTACCGAAGTGACCTGCTTTCAGGGCTGTTTGATGTTGACCATTGCAGGAATTTCCATTTAATCAATGAGGATCACAAATTATAAATCCTCTCATAAATGTTCTGGAAGATTGCTAAGATGTGCGTAGGACTCTAGAATATATCACTTGTTGTGACAACTCGTAATTCAGGTCATTTCTCAAGTTCACAATTTCATCATTTATCGTAAACTAGGTTTACGTGTTCCAAATTCGCGTAACCTTAATGGTTTAGTGGCGAATTCATGATCATATCATCACGAACATTTCATATGGACTAAGTTTAGTCTACATTTCATTAGCATCATTTGCATCATGTTAGTTCATTCATGATTTTGCATTTCACCTTGAACGCGTAAATTTTATATTAAATAAACGTTATCGCGTAAGTTATTATTTTGAACATTTAATCCGATACTTCCAAAAATGATCCTGACATATTTTTATACTTACATTTAGTTTATAAAAATAATATTTTGAGTTTACCTAGTGTTTTAAATTTATTTGGTATATAAATCGTTAAATTTATATTATTACGACACTTTTCTTAAAAACTACACGATAATTATTATATCACTCAAATTTTACAAGAAATGTATTTTTACAATTTTTATGATCTCAATATACTTTACTTTGATCCCTTAAAACTTATTTTAGTCCATACTACTCTAATTTCACAACTATGTACAAGTTACAACAATTTCTACTTAACTATACATTTTACTTATACATTTAACAATTACACACATTTATACACAAAATAAAAGAAAAAATATATATATATTTTTCAAATCCATTCCCCCTTGGCCGACCAAGGGGGATGAGGCATTTATTGTTGGTACAAAATTTCTTCTTACATATTGATACTTACACTCAAGATCACATTCACACATTTACTACTCAATTATTCAAGTTCTAGTCAAGTATTTCCTCTCTTGTTCTTCCTCCAAAACCGCCAAAGATAAGGGAGAAGAGATTTCATAAAAGTTTTCCATTTTCAAGTGTTTAACAATCTAGTATACACTCTTGTTTAGGTTTTGAAATCAAAACCTAGGGTGTTTAGGTTAATCCTTGTTCTAATCACCTCATCAAGTTTACTAGTAAGCATATCACTTCCATTTTATATCTTTCATTTTCATTTCATAAGTATTTCATCATTTTCTTAGCAAGCATGCAAGACTTGTGTATATTTATACCATTTTACATTGATTTTAAGAGTTTGATATATATATAGTCATCCTATAAATTATCCCTTGTTATATATTGGTCTTGATGATGTTTAGGAACCCATGACACCCTAAGAAGGTGTATGGTAGGATTAGAATAGCTTTGGAGTTGTTTTGAAGGGATTGGAATAGGTTTAGTACGAGAAAACTATTTTCGACAAGTATATAAAGTGGTCTCGATCGTATTTTGTTTTTCCGAAAATCCGACAAGAGACATGAGTTTTGGCCTAGATATTTAGAAAATATACTTTAAAACGAATCCGTGGCCTAGATATTTAGAAAACTCACTTTTAAACCACATTTGGACAAAATCACCATATTTAACTTCTATTATCTTTAGGTTCGAGACCTCTATGACTTAAAACTCATGTACTAAAACTTCTAGATTTTGATACAAGCTTTCCAAAACCGTTGAGTTCATTTTCTAACGCTCGACGACACCATTTTACAACTAGCTTTTCAAGCCATTTTGTCACTTTCATGAAATTTCCGACGACATTATTTTACGACGAAAAGTTAAATTTCACAATAAATCATTACGAAACCATTGTAGGATGAAATTTTGACGTAAATACTTGTAAAGTAATATAAGAATGGTCAAGACGTCAAAAGAGTATTTTCGACGATAAGTATTATTTTCAAAACTCACAAATGGTATAAATAACATACTGAAATGCATGCATAACATTACATCATAACTCATTACATATCATATCATTCGTAATAGGTCCAGATTAAAGTATCACGCTATACCTCGATGTACTCACTCTTGTCATCATACCGGTTTATCAAGTGAGTTTTCATAGCCCCGTCGTACATGTTTATAATTATTTTCAAACCTACGGGAGAATACATTGCACAACATTTTATTACGATACCAAGTATGTTAAATTCATTTACATTGCTTAAGTTACCACATGCCAATTGAAAGTCCCATTTCCGAACATGAACCGTTAATCTTAGAAGCGAGGTGAGTGGATAGATCTATCGAGGTGACGCCCCATCCGGGTTGGTGAATCCCAACTAGTCATACGGATGCATTTCATTTAATAACATTATTGAGTTGTCCGCAAACACTGTTGGGGCCTACATTATGAATGTCTAGTTTCGTGTCATGGACTTATAGCAATTGTAACATTTTTCCGTGACATGATTGTCATACTGGTCTATACTTGCGTGAGTCGTATAAAACATTTACATAAACCTATGATTTCTCACCAACATTATTGTTGACCGTTTTAGCAATGTATTTTCAGGTAACTAAGACATACTCATCATGGCATGGTTAAGGAACATCTTTTGAGCCGCGGCGTCGACTTATATCATTGTTCATTATAGCACTTTCTTGCAAAACATCGTTTGGACTTGTAATATATTTATATTTCCGCAAACTTTGTAAACTTTTGGGACCTATGTTGTAACTCTGAACGTTTTTATTAAATATCAAACGATGTGTTTTTAAACGACACTTTAGGTCGCTCAATATAACTCTGATTGTGGTGCTATGACATCATCCCGTGAATTCCATTCACGCAAAACAGTAAATTGGGGTGTGATGATTGGTACCGAGCTACGCTTATAGAGAACTAGGTTGCATCATTGACCCTAGACTATAGCTACATTATCATAGCATCTCATCATTTCATCATAAGTGCATATTCACTTTTCATGGATTCATATACACTTTATTCGAGTTATTTACTTTCATTTCAAATCGATTGTCACATAGATGCCTTCAAATACCCATCCCATCACTTTGACATGGAGAATGCCTTGTCATTCCCTATCACAATTTTAACATCAGTTGACTCAACACCGATAACATCGATGATGACACCGAGACCTTTTAGGAGGACGGTTGCACCTACACCATCACGATCACTATTGATTCACCGTAGGATCGTGACAATTTTATCACTCAGTTGGGACAGATCATACCATTGGGTAGAATTTATAGGCTTAGTCCTAATGAACCTATTTTCTTAACTCACCACAAGGATTTCCATTATCATCATTGTTATCATTTTTATCATTATCATTTTGAGCACCATCCGTATCATCACATCTCATACACGATACTCATACATCTGACTTGCAGCTTGGGAAGCATGCATGATTTAACACACCATTACCATCTACCCTAAGACTATAGACACTACACCATCTCATAGGTTTGAGGAATGTAAGAGTTCTAGGGCTATTGTTGCTAGACCGCCTACTGCTCCTACACTTGAAACCCGATTAGACCATCGACAGGAATAAATAATAAGTACCTTTCTAACTAATGTAATCTTTATTACTTATTATCTCCACGATAATCACAACCTTTGTTCATTTCATTCCTTATTCCAATTGCCCAATTTTCAATCATTTCGCGATGATACCTCACTATCTTACTAGGGGTTAGGCCAACTTTAATTCTTGACCAATTAGGAGACTATTACTACTCGATGAGGTTCTCACATGTATCCTACAAACCATTCAACAAATTTTATTTTAGGTTACTTTGCTACCACTTCACGAAATTATTTCACTTAATTTTATTTCGAGCTATTTTATCACCATTTTAGAAACGTTGTTTTATAAAGTTTTAAAACAAGTTGTTTCATTACCACCCTATCAATTGGCTTTCAGTCATTTTATCAATTATTTAATACCATCCTGCGAAACGATTTTCATGTTACTCTGAAAAATTACTGAGCCATTATCTTACAAAACAAAACGTTGAATACCATCTAAAACTTGGAGGAACACAATACCATTTCAACAAAACCAAGCATCACATCATTTGTCCTCGATTATACATGGCTCGATCACCTATGTATAATTCAGAAGAATTATGTCATGAAAGAAACAAGTATCCTTTCAAATTTCTTAAGACAACTTTCATTCAAAAGCAAAGTTTTGTAATCATATAAATTGTTCATAAACATATCTTTTTAATAACACTCTATCGATGCTCACGCCATTCATCCCTCACTCAACCGATAAGTTAGAATTTGACGGGTAATCTTTTTAGGAAAGACTTCCTATACCATCTGTGAGGAGGATTCTCGATACAAGAAAACAATGAAAGGACTTTGGAATTATCAACAAGGACTAGAAGTAAGTAGCGAGATCTTTCAAAACCTAACAAAATTTTAAGCCATCGGGGACAATCCGAACCACTATCTTTGAATTAGAAGCAAAATTCTATTATTTCAAAAGTGCCACTATACCGAGCCACAAGATTTAGTATGAAGCTAACACACACTAAGCAATACTATAAGGACAAACCAAGTCTTCTAATCTAGACTGCAGAACATTTCACTAAACATGGCTTCAACAATATGTGAATTTCCCTACAATAAGTTTTCCTTAAAGGAAAAATTGGTTAAATTTAGGCTATCCATATAAACTTTCCTTAAGGCATTGTGTTCTCTAGAAATTACGGATAATTTCATCTTCGCTTCAAGAGATGCAACAGGTTTGAACATATCGGGCAATCAATAAATCTCCATCTATAAGTGAAATTAGAACAAACATCCTTCGACATAGTATGAGCTAATATTTATTGTCTTGCTAGCATGATAACAATATAGGTAATGAAATAATTTAGAAGCACTCATATCGGGACAAATCTTGAAAATCAATCACTACACCACATCACTTAAACATTTAAGGTTTTGAGACTTTACAACATGGAGCATGGAAACACTTCAATAATCAAACAATAAACATTTTAGTCATAGAGACTAAGCACCTTAGGCAAGTAAGACTCAAGTCATGACATTTGCTAGACTAGAAACGCGAGGAATCACAATCATACCTATGATCTATTCTTTTCAATAAGGTCCTTTCCGATAGATTTAACATTTAGAAATCTAACACGAGACACGTGGTATCAATTCTAGTTGTACCTATTATAAGTTATTCGATTCACCTTAGATCACGACATCATTTCGTGATTTCCATGGAACCTACTAGGACATGATTACCGCTTACTATCCTCAACTCAATGGTTAGAGCGAGAGAGCAATTCCACATTAGATAATATGCTCAAGCCAGTCGACTTTCTAGAAATGGTTAGGCAAATCATTCTCCATCGACAAGTTTCTTTACAAAGAATAGTTAGCTCATGAACATATTGACTACACCATTTGAGGCACTCGTAAGGTTGAGATATCAATCATCTATTCACGGGTTAAAAATCGTGAAAGTCCAATTCATTAGTCCATAACTCATTCATGAAACAAACAAAGAAGACATACAAATCAAGAATCAGTTACAAGTAACAACATATAGCTAGATAAGCTACATCGTTATACGATGCAAATTTTGGAAATATGTCCCATAAGCCGCAAACCATTAGAATTTCAAGTTGGCAACAGAATTTATGTTCGAAATCTTGCCTTGGAAAGGCGTGGTGCGATTCAGAAAAACACTGGACGAACCAATACGACTCATATATCCTCACCTTTCTCCGATAACACTGTAGAACCCAACATGGACTGAATTCAGGGACTGAATTCCTTTTTGGATGGGCGAATGTGACAACTCGTAATTTCAGGTCATTTCTCAAGTTCACAATTTCATCATTTATCGTAAACTAGGTTTACGTGTTCCAAATTCGCGTAACCTTAATGGTTTAGCGGCGAATTCATGATCATATCATCACGAACATTTCATATGGACTAAGTTTAGTCTACATTTCATTAGCATCATTTTCATCATGTTAGTTCATTCATGATTTTGCATTTCACCTTGAACGCGTAAATTTTATATTAAATAAACGTTATCGCGTAAGTTATTATTTTGAACATTTAATCCGATACTTCCAAAATGATCCCGACATATTTTTATACTTACATTTAGTTTATAAAATAATATTTTAAGTTTACCTAGTTTTTAAATTTATTTGGTATATAAATCGTTAAATTTATATTATTACGACACTTTTCTTAAAAACTACACGATAATTATTATATCACTCAAATTTTACAAGAAATGTATTTTACAATTTTATGATCTCAATATACTTTACTTTGATCCCTTAAAACTTATGTTAGTCCATACTACTCTAATTTCACAACTATGTACAAGTTACAACAATTTCTACTTAACTATACATTTTACTTATACATTTAACAATTACACACATTTATACACAAAATAAAAGAAAAAAAATATATATATTTTTCAAATCCATTCCCCCTTGGCCGACCAAGGGGGATGAGGCATTTATTGTTGGTACAAAATTTCTTCTTACATATTGATACTTACACTCAAGATCACATTCACACATTTACTACTCAATTATTCAAGTTCTAGTCAAGTATTTCCTCTCTTGTTCTTCCTCCAAAAACCGGCCAACATAAGGGGAGAAGAGATTTCATAAAAGTTTTTCCATTTTCAAGTGTTTAACAATCTAGTATACACTCTTGTTTAGGTTTTGAAATCAAAACCTAGGGTGTTTAGGTTAATCCTTGTTCTAATCACCTCATCAAGTTTACTAGTAAGCATATCACTTCCATTTTATATCTTTCATTTTCATTTCATAAGTATTTCATCATTTTCTTAGCAAGCATGCAAGACTTGTGTATATTTATACCATTTTTACATTGATTTTAAGAGTTTGATATATATATAGTCATCCTATAAATTATCCCTTGTTATATATTGGTCTTGATGATGTTTAGGAACCCATGACACCCTAAGAAGGTGTATGGTAGGATTAGAATAGCTTTGGAGTTGTTTTGAAGGGATTGGAATAGGTTTAGTACGAGAAAACTATTTTCGACAAGTATATAAAGTGGTCTGATCGTATTTTGTTTTTCTGGAAAATCCGACAGTAGACATGAGTTTTGGCCTAGATATTTAGAAAATATACTTTAAAACGAATCCGTGGCGCTTGAACGGATTAAAACGGAGTTATAACGAAGAAGTTATGAATTTTTCAAGTTTGACGACTAAATATATATTTTCTCAAATTTCAGAACCTATTTTCGTGTTGTACGAGTCAAAACGAGTCTTAAGCTTTATAAATTATTTCGACTTATCAAAAATATATTAGTATACTTTGATACGAAGCTAAGGACGATAATACGTGAAAACGGATTTGTAACGACTAAAATATACACGCTTTCATAAAATTGCCGTAACTTTCTTATTTAAGAAAAACTATATTATTTTTACGAGACAAGTGTTACGGTAAACAAAACGACCATGTTGAAGGCTATTTTTAACAATGACGTGGAACTTTTTGTAACGAGATGTCTTCTAATAAAATCGAGATCACCAAGCATATTTTTCAAAATGACCAATCGTTTGTATAACGGAGTTGTAATAAATTATTTACGGTTGCTTAAACTTTGCCGAAACTCACTTTTTAAACCACATTTGGACAAAATCACCATATTTAACTTCTATTATCTTTAGGTTCGAGACCTCTATGACGAAAACTCCTGTACTAAAACTTCTAGATTTTGATACAAGCTTTCCAAAACCGTTGAGTTCATTTTCTAACGTTCGACGTACACCATTTTACAACTAGCTTTTCGAAGCCATTTTTGTCACTTTCATGAAATTTCCGACGACATTATTTTACGACGAAAAGTTAAATTTCACAATAAATCATTACGAAACCATTGTAGGATGACATTTTGACGTAAATACTTGTAAAGTAATTTAAGAATGGTCAAGACGTCAAAAGAGTATTTTTCGACGATAAGTATTATTTTCAAAACTCACAAATGGTATAAATAACATACTTAAATGCATGCATAACATTACATCATAACTCATTACATATCATATCATTCGTAATAGGTCCAGATTAAAGTATCACGCTATACCTCGATGTACTCACTCTTGTCATCATACCGGTTTATCAAGTGAGTTTTCATAGCCCCGTCGTACATGTTTATAATTTTTTCAAACCTACGGGAGAATACATTGCACAACATTTTTATTACGATACCAAGTATGTTAAATTCATTTACATTGCTTAAGTTACCACATGCCAATTGAAAGTCCCCATTTCCTAACATGAACCGTTAATCTTAGAAGCGAGGGTGAGTGGATAGATCTATCGAGGGTGACGCCTCCATCCGGGTTGGTGAATCCCAACTAGTCATACGGATGCATTTCATTTAATAACATTATTGAGTTGTCCGCAAACACTGTTGGGTCCTACATTATGAACAGTCTAGTTTCGTGTCATGGACTTATAGCAATTGTAACATTTTTCGTGACATGATTGTCATACCTGGTCTATACTTGCGTGAGTCGTATAAAACATTTACATAAACCTATGATTTCTCACCAACATTATTGTTGACCGCTTTAGCAATGTATTTTCGTGTAACTAAGACATACTCATCATGGCATGGTTATGAACATCTTTTGAGTCATGGCCGACTTATATCATTGTTTATTATAGCACTTTCTTGCAAAACATCGTTTGACTTGTAATATATTTATATTTCCGCAAACTTTGTAAACTTTTGGGACCTATGTTGTAACTCCGAACGCTTTTATTAAATATCAAACGATGTGTTTTAAACGACACTTTAGGTCGCTCAATATAACTGTGATTGTGGTGCTATGATGATCTATCCCGTGAATTCCATTCCGCAAAAAGCAGTAAATTGGGGTGTGACACTTGTGTCCTTATTGTTGAACAACAAGAGATGAAATGTCAAGTGTTCCTAAGAGATATTTTAATGAATCTCGTGGCTCTAGACTCGATTAGTGCATTTTGGTTTTCCTAAGCGGAGACTAGGGAGAGGGTCTCCTTTTTCAATACCAACGATCTCTAAGAGAAAGTCGATATATTATGTAGGGTTCCTAGTGAGAATGAAACAAATCCTTTTTAAGAGGAATTGAGTGGCTAGAAGGTTTAGTACAGTGCGTCACTGGGTCCATGACGTCTTTGTCTTCAATACCAATGTCCTTTTAGTGACAACCAGTAGCATATGAATTGAACCCGGTTTTTGCCCTACGGTTGATTATGGTGGGTTGTTTCTTTTCACCCTTTTTTATTACATTTCTTTTTAATTCTTAACCCCTTCTTTCTCCTTTCTCACATTACTCCTTTTTTTCAATCATACCTAAGGACTTCTAGTTCTAATCTATTGGTGATGTCCTTGGGTAGATCCCTTCGGATCTGGCGGATCATAGAACGAATTTCCTATCCTTAGTCACCTTATTACTTCATGACTATTCCAATGTTGCCATAAAAACATTTTCTTGAAAATCTGTCAATGTGTTTATGATTATAAAACATATTTTGTTAACACCTTGAGAGTAAACACTCCCCCTTCACATGTGCTTATATTTTTTTAACTTAAATCTGCACAGACAGGTTAGAGTTCGCACATTTTGAATTGATCGGCTCATGATAGACAATTCCCCACGAGACACGGTTACGTTGCATAGTTAAAGATTTCCATTGTCAGTTTTTAGATAACAACTAGCTCTAATAACTAACTTGAAGTTGTAAACTCTTCTTGAAAAGAAGGTTAGACCCATGAAAGTCCATGTCTATCAGGAGTTTCTCGAAATGGTACATTTACTAACTTTGATTTCTCGTCAATTCATTGGTTCCGTTTGATTCGAGCTCTTTTGAGATTCAAACAACTATCATTAAACATTTTGATCACATTTTAATCACGTTTTCTCCCCCTCAAAAATAGCATATTCGTGATATTTTTGATATCAACGGATTAAACAACATTTTTAGAATCTTTTGGGGAGACAAACAGATTTGATTTTAGCATGAATTTGGAATATTTTGGTTTTATAATCCCCCTTTAATAAAGCATAATCAATAAAAGGATTTTAGAGGGAGTTATCTTGAGCACAAAATATTTTGAAAGATTTTGAAAATCTTTTTGAACAATCTTGAAAAAGGTGCTCAAGATGATTATGATTTCTCACAAGTTTTAAATGTAGTGCACTGAAGCGTACACTATATTTTTTCTTTAAAAAACACGAGTTTTGATTTGAAAATAATCAAAAGTCATCATTTTTGTCCTGGTTTCGTACTGAAGTATACGAAAGCCATTTTTGAAGAAAATTTGAGAAACGACATGTTTTAGAAAAAACATTTAAAGAACTCTCGCTCAAGCATCCGTACATGTCCGTATCATTGTTGAATGACATTTCTAGAAACGCATGTAATATCGATTATACGAGAGACATGTCGTGAGAAGAATATTTTGTAGTTTTGATTTTATATTGTTTTTGTATTTTTGAAAGTTTTATATTTTTATATTTTGGTTTTGTTGGTTTTTCAAATTTTGTATTTTGTTTTTCAAAAAATTTACAGCGAAGCTTTTTGAAAAATCATTTTCAAGAAGATTTGAGAAGACGTTCTAACTCCACATGGGTTAGGCTTCGCATTCCAATTCGTCAAACTAAATCGTTAAACCTTTCTTTTGGAAGGGCTTTAGTAAATAGATCGGCGAGTTGGCAATCTGTCTTCACGAAAAATAATTCAACAGTACCATCTTCTACGTGCTCTTTGATGAAGTGGTAGCGGACACGAATGTGCTTAGTCTTTGAGTGATGAACAAGATTGCACGATATGGCTATGGCACTTTTTGGATCACAAAACATAGGTATTTTATCGAAAGTAAAGCCATAATCTGTGAGTTGTGTTCTCATCCATAGAACTTGAGCACAACATGAAGATAGAGACACATACTCAGCTTCAGCGGTTGAAATTGCAGTACAATCTTGTTTCTTTGAAGACCAGCTTACTAACTTTTCACCCAAAAATTGTGCTCCTCCTGATGTACTTTTTCGTAGCTTGATCACCGCGTGGTCCGCATCCGAAAAGGTGATTAGATCAAATCCGATTCCTTCGGATACCAAAGTCCCATGTGAATGGATGTCTTCAGGTACCGAAAGATCCGTTTAACCTCTTTGAGGTGCAGTTCGATAGGCTTTACCTGAAACTGTGCTAATAAGCAAACATCAAAATGAATATAGGGTTGACTAGCAGTGAGGTACATGAGAGAACCAATCATGCTCCGATATTTCTTCGGATCGATGGGTTTCCCAAATAAATCGGCTCTAATTTTTGGTGAAGTTACCATTGGTGTACCGACCGAATCACAATTATCCATACCACGATTTTTCAAAATCTCAGTTGTATATATAGATTGATTAATAAAAATTTCACGAGGGGACTGATGTATTTGTAAACCAAGAAAAAATTTTAGTTCCCCCATCATGGACATTTCAAATTTGCTTTTCATGAGAATTTCAAAATGTTTTGAAAGATTCGGATTAGTGGACCCAAAAATGATGTCGTCCACGTAAATCTGAACAATCAAAATGTCATTGTTGTGTTCTCGAGTAAACAAGGTAGGATCAACTGTTCCTTTGGTGAAATTGTTTTTGAGCATCTTTCGAGTAAACAAGGTATTGGAGTAGTTCCTCCTGCATTGCTTCTATCCATGCATTGTCTGCCATTGCCTCCCGAATGTTCTTCGGTTCAATATTGCTAATTGAGCAAAGGTAAATGCACAAATCGCAATCGGTGGAAAGTTGGCGTCTCACCTGAATTGGCAGTGAAGGTTCACCAATAACTTGTTCAATTGGATGGTCTTTTGTCCACTCCAGAGTAGAAGGATACCGTTGGTTAAACGTATGCGAGTTAGATGGTTCTCGTAAGTTTGAAGAAGATTATATAGCAAACGGGTTTTCAAATAAGTCTTCATCTAACGTTGCATCGTTCTGGTTTTGTGAAGGTTCTTCTTGAAATGATATGTTTTGGTTTTCCTCATCAACTGCTGGTAAAACTATTTCAAGAATAGGATTTGCAGAAGTCAATGTAGATGACGTTGATGGAGATGGTGCATTGGTTTAGACCGTGGTAGATGCTTCTTCTGTTGGTGGTGGTGGATGATTTTGAGCGGGTGCAGCGGAATGATGGTTTGATGCATTTGTCGAAGTTCCACCGTAGTATTTATCGAACATTAACTCGAAGAAATTCTCCCATTCTTGTTCATGATGTTTGTCAAACGAAGTTGATGGAGCTCTTTGTTGTATGAGTCCTGAACTGATGTGTCCAGAAGTCTGCTGGTTTGGTTCAGGTTCTAATCTGTTTTGATTAGAAGCCATCGGATTTAGCGCGGGTTCTAGAGCGAGTCTTTAGAAGCCATCTGTGAAAGTTCGTCAAAATTCACATTCATCATCTCCATTATCTTCCTAGTTCTTCTGTTATACACCCTGAATGCCCTCGAGTTATCTGAGTATCCAATGAAGATTCCAATATCACCTTTAGCTTTCAGTTTACCTAGATCTTCTCTGTCGTTCGTTGGATAGCACAAAGCGCCAAACACGTGAATGTAAGAGATATCAGGTTTTCTGTTGTTCACAAGCTCATATGGGGTTTTATTGAATCTTGGATAGATTAGGGATCGGTTCTGAGTGAAACAAGCAGTGGCAACAACATCAGCTCATACAAATAATGGTGCACTAGAATAAATTAGCATTGTGCGATAACAATGTATATCTTGAATAGTCATAAACGATAACAAGAATATACTATTTCCCATTAATGCTTTCAACTCTCATTGGGCCACATAAGTCCATGTGCAACATATGCAACTTTGCTTCCGAACTGGGTGCGGATTTGGGTTTATATGATGCTCTTTTGCTTTATCCTTGTTCGCAGGATGGACATAAGTGATCCTTGGTGTATTTGAACTTGGGAAGACCGTTGACGATGTTGTCATTGGCAAGTTTGTTGATCATGTCAAAATTGAGATGGGATAATCGTCTATGCCACAACCAGGACTTTGTTCCAGATGCTCGTGTCATAAGACATATTGGTGTCGAAGAGGAAATTTGGTTTATGTCGATAGCATACAAGTTTGTGTCACGATTCCCAGTTAAGAGATCAATGTCATCCAAGTTTCTAACGAAACAAGAATTTCTCCTAAATGCAACCTCTAAATCGCATCACGTAATCGCCTGACCGAAAACAAATTGTGTCCCAACCCTTCAGAACCACCAAGAATTTCGCCTCGTACAAATTAATATAATATCCTAACGAAAGGATACTTATCCTTTTTCTACGTACAATTTTTTTTCTTTTCAAACGTTATCAATTTATTTGGTCACAGCCTCTAGTTAATGTGACGTAACTCACATTATCAAACATCCTTATAGGTTAAACTATAAAAGTTTTCAACTTTTATTTACTACTTTACGTTATTCGTTAACATATGAATTTTAACCGTACAAACTAAACGTTTGTTTTTATTAGAGTTTTCACAAAGCCCAAATTTATTTTAACTAAGATTTTACACAACTAAATCATAAATACTAAAGTACAACATTTTATACCTAGTGTACAAGTTTTTAAAGCACGAAAACCTAACTTTACTTTATTTCTGTTACAAGACCTAACTTACCATTCTATGATTTTATGTAAATAAAATCACAAACCCTAATCAATATGTACATGACTTTTATAAAAATAGAAATGTACAAGTCTTTCAAGCACATGCACAAGTCCTTAATGCATAGAAACTAAATATTATATAAATCATATTATAAACCTCAATGTACCTACCTTAAAGCACATGATACAAACCTATAATGCACAAGCCTTTAAAATTGACTTTCTTATAATTTTTAAACCTAATGTACAAGTCCCTAAAGCTTGTGGTACAAGTATCTAATGCATAAAATTCAAATATGTATTTTACTTAAACTAAACTACCCTAGAACGCAAACTAACACGAGCTAGTATGTATGTAAACATACGTGCATGCAAGGTAGTAGTGTGAAATGACTAAAATACCCTTCCCCACCTCCTCTTAATACCGCCATTTATCCTCCTCTTTCTAGAAAGTGCTTTGTTGTTTAAACCATGGCTAAACACATCACATTGTTTAACTTTCTACATGCAAAGGCTACTTGTTTCATTTTGAAACCATAGAATTTACCAACTTAACTTAAGGTTTCTAAACACAATACTTGTCTCATTATGAAACCATAGAATTTACCAACTTAATTAAGGTTTCTAAACACAATACTTGTCTCATTTTGAAACCATAGAATTTACCAACTTAACTTAAGGTTTTATAAACACAATACTTGTCTCATTTTGAAACCATAGCATTTACCAACATAACTTAAGATTTCTAAACACAATGCTTGTCTCATTTTGAAACCATAGAATTTACCAACTTAAAGCATAATACTTGTTTCATTTCAAAGCACATCCAACCTAAGGTTGTTAAGCTCAAGACTTGTTGCCAATTAAAACCATTAAACCTTTCAAACTTTTTCCTATAAATAGGAGGGTATGGAAACTCATTTACATACACCATTTCATCTCATCCCATTGCTTCTAACACGAAAACACTCACACGTACTCTCACTCACTGATATTCAAGTCCAATAGAAAGAGGAAGGAAGTTAGCACAAGAGTCATAAGCCTTGGAGAGTCTTATTCAATTTTAGAAGTCACTTTCGGCGTTTTTCACCTACATCGAGTGACAAAGGATTTGTAAGTCCCTAAGCCCTTTTTAATCTCTCTTATACTTTTAATAATATTGAAACATGATAATAATCAAGTTTCAATTACTAGCAAAGATCAAAACTCATTTTTTTTTTTTTTTACCGAACTCAAACAAACACACCCTAATTATATCTTTTGGTCTTTGTTATTTTTAAAACCCTAAGCTTTAAGTTACACTATAAGTCCCCTAAATAAACTAATAAACATGTTACAATACCATTAAAACAAGCCTATAAGTTTTTGAGGTCAAAAACACATTTTTCTTTTCCTTTTTTTTTACCACGATAGCCTCAAGTGGCTATGTTCACGGATTTATTTCGCTTAACCACAACTCTATAAAATAAATGGTTTATGCCATTTTGGAGAGGGCATATCCAAGTTTGTAAAACAACAAGAAAATTTGTCAAAACCTTGATGGCCTCGCTTTTATTTTGCCTTAAATGTTGGTCGCGACACATAAAAACGAAAAGCACCTAAAGTACATTTTTAAGCAATAAGCTATTTTAATAAACTAATAAGCTCTCTAAAGCTTTTTCCCAACTTATAATAACTTATTTTGATAAGCCATACAAAACCACACCATTTTAGAAATCAGAAACACAACTTAAAGAAAGTAAGGACTACATACGTAACGACTAAAATGCTTTGTGTCACACCCCCAAAATATCGCAGCGGAACGATAGTGTCATTGGGGTATAACGTCATAGCACAAAGTATGGATACAGAAAACGACCTCTATAATGAGACGTTTTGAAAAGTTTACCATTCGATAAATAAGTTAATGTTTACAAGCAAGAAATCCCAAAGTTTGATAATACACAAAGAGTTTACAAAACATGTCGAATGGTAATTGTTAAAAGCACAAGACTCCATGTATGCCATGCACCCAAAAGCTCCATGAAATGCTATCACCTTAAGACCTGAGATAAACATGCTAAAAGTGTCAACACAAAGGTTGGTGAGTTCATAAGTTTGTAATAAAATGATCTAAAATACTTTGAGAAATGTTCACACAAAGAAAGGCATTGTAATCCACTCGGCCCAAGTTCCGCCCATACAAAACTTGCAACACAATGTTTCACAACCCATTGCCTAAAATAGAATGAAAATCATGAATATGTGCATTAAGATAGTTAAAAGTATAATCGTCACCACAAGAGTCTTCCAACAACTCGTGTTGGGATGTTTGTAAATTAATAGCCTTCCAACAACTTAATTTGGAGCCACTAATTCTTGTATGTTTGTAAATTAATAGCCTTCCAACAACTTAATTTGGAGCCACTAATTCTTGTATGTTTGTAAATTAATAGTCTTCCAACAACTTAATTTGGAGCCACTAATTCTTGTATGTTTGTTCCAAGTATGCATATGAAATCAAGTATAACCCAATCAAGTATATAACGAATCAAGTCTAAAGTATAGGTAATGTTGTTTGGCAAAATAGTTTAAATGTTTTGATAAATAAGCATGTATCTCGCCCAAATAGTTTATAGGAATTTAAACGAGTAAAAGCGGGTATGAACTCACCGTGTGATTGATATGCTAACAAAATGAAGTGTACGAAGTGAGGCTCGGAAACTATCCGCGACCTAAAATGAATGTTATGACTCGAGTTATGATATGTTGTCGTGAATGCATGATTTGAAAACGTATCACCCAATATGCTACTTGAAAACTAGTTATATAAAAATATTGTTACTTGAATGTGTGACGGTTCCTTGTCAAAAATAATTACCTTTGAGCTAATGGTGAAAATGTAGTTAAAAGTACGTAACGGTTTTAGTAATTGACAAATCGGTTTACATCGGACTTGACGTAATATATACATAGGAAAACTAACTCGTTTTTAACGTCCATTTCCCCCGAAACGTCCGTTTAGGCCCTCAAAACCTTGATTAAAAATCCCGACAGCATACTAATGCTGGGAATAGTGTTTTCAAGACGTTTTGACTCAAAGTTCGGTTAACCATAACTCACTGCTTTAAGTCCGTTTTCAAGTTCTTTATATCCACGCCAAGGTAATTAAGTGTACTAATATATTTTTAAACTTTGGAGATTTCACGAAAGTTTAAGGCCACTGTTTGGTCAGTTAAAATCTGGACTGCATGTACATTTTCCGGAAAATTGTAGTTTTAAATCGTAACTTGAAAACCACGTATCTTTTCGTTATAACTCCGTTTTAGTCCGTTCAAAAGGCCACGCTCATAACTAAAATCTATTTTCTAAATCTTTAATAAAACTTATAAAATGACTAACTTTTCGGAAAAATTATAAATTTCGACAGCTCCGCACTTATTTTAAACTTTACCATTTTTATCTACTTGTTTAACCACAACTTCACCACAAAATCCCTTAATCTACTCATCACCAATCCTACTAGTAAAACAACTTTATTTGATCATAACCAAAATAAATATTCATTGTGAGGCTAAAAATATATATACAAACTTAAATAAACATATATAAAATTTATGTAACCATTTCCTCCAAAACCACAACTAGACTTTGATGATCCATTTTCAAACTTCTCATTTTTATAAACTTTTAACTAACACATGATTGTTATAAACATTTATATAGTACATATGGGTGATATTCTTGGATGATAATGAATAAAATCACAACAAATCAAATATGACCATGAGGACTTCAAGAAAATGTATGAAAATATATATGAAAAAGTAAGAGATGAAGTTTCATGCTTACAAGTTACTTGATGAGGTTTAAGAACAAAGGATTTATCCTAAACACCTAGGTTTTTATTTCAAAACCTAAACAAAGAGTGTTACTAGATTGTGTAGAACTTGATTAGAAAATTTTAGATAATCACTTCCTTGATCCCATAGGTGGCCGGATTTTTGGAGAAGAAGAAGAGGAGAGAAAAGCTTGATCTATTCACTTGAATTATTGAGATGAATGTGTTAAATGTGTAAAGTCTTTGGAGTGTAAGACTATATAATTTAAGATCTTGAAAATCTTGGTGAATCTTTCATTTAATAATACATACATAGACTTTACATTATATACTATGTTTATAAATGTGTAAGTGTGAGAAATGTAAAGTTATTTGAGGATAAGTAGTAGCTTGTAGTATTGTTAAGTAATATTAGTAAGTTGTATACACATTTGAATATTTAAGGTAGCGTTAGATAAAAATAAATTTTCACGTGTCAAGATATAATATATTTAGATCATAAAAATTATAAAAATACATTTCTTGCAAAATTTGAGTGAAATAATAATAATCGTGTAGTTTTAAGAAAACCGTCGTAATAATATACATTTAACAATTTATATACAAAATAAATTTAAAACACTAGGTAAACTAAAAATATTATTTTATAAACTAAATGTAAGTATAAAATATATCGGGATCATTTTGGAAGTATCGGATTAAATGTTCAAAATAATACTTACGCGATAGCGTTTATTTAATAAGAAAATAAAGTGTAATGTAAAATGCAAAACCATGCACAAATCGTTATGAAATGATGAATATGGAATATGAGAAATGACCGGGAATTGAGAATTGTGACACTTTGAGGGCCTCTTTTGCCACACCTCTAAATCTTTTTATTACAAGGACTTAAATTGTAATCGTCTTGAGACATAGGGGTATAAAGTGTCACTTTTGAAACTAAAAGGTATAAATTATCATTTTATGAAAGTTAAAGGGGTAGAATAGTCATTTTACCAAAGTCAAAGGGTAAAAGTTGTCGTTTTATGAAAGTTGAAGGGTACAAATTGTCATTTTATAAACTTTGAGGGGTCTAAAATGTTATTTTATGAATGTTCAAGGGTATAAAGTGTACCATTTTTATATTTTCACATAAATATATTTCTAACTCGTTTTAGCTCGGTTTTGATAAAAAGCAACATACGAAGCATGTCCATATTCGCGTCGAATCAATCAAATTTTATAAATAAACTACGTTTAACAACATCGATCAACTTTCGAAGAAATTCCAAAACTATCCATCTTACCATTTATCTTTTCTCGTTCAACTTTTCGCGATAAACTATTTACACTCAAAGGTTCAAACATCTAACTACCAAACAACACACATACGATATACCAGCACGCACTATCACATAAACAAGCATATTGAACTTGTCATACCAACCCAGGTCTCATATCAGATTAATATACTCTTAGAGCTTGATTAGTTTTCCAGATAAACTATTGTACCACCAAGGTGAGTTCGTAGCCCCATTTTCTATCGTTTATCAGTTCTGTAAACTCTTTTGGGGGAGATACATGCTCAACAACTTCCTTTTACTTTCACAATTACTCTAAAACTTTTACACACTATTATGATTCATAATCCCAATTTATACGTTTTGATACAAACCTGAACACAAGTACTATGTATATGCGATCCTGATTATTATTGCCTAAGTTATAGACTATTGCCACTAAAAGTCCCTCTATCATGAGCCATTATGCACTTGCGAGTGAACGCGAATATAGTGAATAGATCTATTAGCAGTTGATGCCCCACTTGTGTTGCTGGATAAGTAGCCAAGTGCACTTTATATGAGAACCCCATATGAAGTTGGCAAACTCCTACCCGAGGGCCTTGTTACTTACATCATCTCTATGATGTCAGTAACTTACATCATTAGTTCGTTACTATGATGTCGTCTCGTTAAGGTTTGCGTATCATGAGGCTTAGAGCAATAATCTGATCGCAATGATACTAATGTCGCGAAGACAACAACATGACCCAACCTTGAAACTTGTGTTCAACTTATTACTAAACAAACGAACTATGGGTGTATAACAACGTAGCCTACTACTTATTTTATCGATATCTGTATTTATTACGATTATCACTCAAACTTGAAACTACTGAACTCAATTGTTTTATCTATAAACTCTATGAGCTCACCAACCTTTGTGTTGACACTTTTTAGCATGTTTATCTCAGGTCCATAATGTACGAGGATGGCACGGAAGGGCACAAATACTCGAGAAGGCTATATTATCATTTGAAACTTATTTAATAAATTGTAAAACCCTGGGACCTCATTTTGTAAACTCTGATATTTATATAAATCGAATGATAAATCTTTTAAAATGACACAATTAGAGTTCGTTTTCTGTTATTGTAACTGTTGAGCCATGAAGTAACACCCAGCTTGAATTCCGCTGCGTATCACGAAATTTGGGGGTGTTACAAATTGGTATAAGAGCCACAATAATAGAGAAACGGGTCTAATTGAGACCTAAACTATAACTAATTTTTCACAAAAACATTTTATAGCCTTTTCGCTCTCCGTGCCTTCCATCCTCCAGACGATTATGTGACTTCTAGGTAATTTATACTACGCAAACACTTTAGTATACTGATAAATACTTCTGATCACTTTATACGAAATAAACATACATGCATATGCCTATTCTAAGGCATTACGGCTTAATAACATATCCCTGAGCATGCACCTACTCTCACATTTTTCAAATTTATGATACCTTCCTAAGACATTACACAATATACCACTATTTTGAGTACTATGTCAATTTTTCTTAGTATCTTACTCTTATCTCTAAAAGATGAGTGTAAATACTCCTTCTATACTCCCAGAAAACCTAACTCAACGATTAAGTGTGAGTGTTGAGTCAGATTTTCTTAAGTAGGATGATTTATAATGACTTTATTTGAATGAATTGGGACGCCTTTTTATTTAAATAAAGAAATTATAAATCGCCGAACCATAAGTTTATATTTCTTTATTTACATTGTTTGGGACGCCTCTCTATGTAAGTGATGGATTATAATGAGTGGGCTTATTTGTATCTGAAACGACATGAGTATGAACTCAAGGATCACAAACTGATTCATAATCTACAAAAGCTGAAGTTCAGCAACTTTCTCTACACCAATCAAATTCTCATCAGTTTTCAATGCAATTATCAAAAACTAACAACTTCATTCAAAATAAAATTTTCTTAAGTTTATATGATCTTCGGAATAATGTTATCCACATGTAAAAAAAATAAATTCTAACTTATAAGCTTTCACAGGTGAAACCACATTTCATCCTCATTACTTCAACATCTAACACGGATTAAATCTCGGGACGAGATTCCAGTTAAGGGGGTGAGACTGTAACCACCGGTAAATTTCGCTTTGTATAAAATTAATATAATATCCTAACGAACGGATACTTATCCTTTTTCTACGTACAATTTTTTTTTCTTTTCAAACGTTTTCAATTTATTTGGTCACAACCTCTAGCTAATGTGACATAACTCACATTATCAAACATCCTTATATGTTAAACTATAAAAGTGTTCAACTTTTATTTACCGCTTTACGCTATTCGTTAACATATGATTTTTAACCGTACAAACTAAACATTTGTTATTTATTAGAGTTTTCACGAAGCCCAAATTTATTTTAACTAAGATTTTACACAACTAAATCATAAATACTAAAGTACAACATTTTATACCTAGTGTACAAGTTTTTAAAGCACGAAAACCTAACTTTACTTTATTTCCCGTTACAAGACCTAACTTACCATTCTATGATTTTATGAAAATAAATTCACAAACCCTAATCAATATGTACATGATTTTTATAAAAATAGAAATGTACAAGTCTTTCAAGCACATGCACAAGTCCTTAATGCATAGAAACTAAATATTATATAAATCATATTATAAACCTCAATGTACCTACCTTAAAGCACATGATACAAACCTATAATGCACAAGCCTTTAAAATTGACTTTCTTATAATTTTTAAACCTAATGTACAAGTCCCTAAAGCTTGTGGTACAAGTATCTAATGCATTAAATTCAAATATGTACTTTACTTAAACTAAACTACCCTAGAACTCAAACTAACACGAGCTAGTATGTAAGTAAACATACATGCATGCAAGGTGGTAATGTAAAATGACTAAAATACCCTTCTCCACATCCTCTTAAACCCGCCATTTACCCTCCTCTTTCAAGAAAGTGTTTTGTTGTTTAAACCATGGCTAAACACATCACATTGTGTAACTTTCTACATGCAAAGGCTACTTGTTTAATTTTGAAACCATAGAATTTACCAACTTAACTTAAGGTTTCTAAACACAATACTTGTCTCATTTTGAAACCATAGAATTTACCAACTTAACTTAAGGTTTCTAAACACAATACTTGTCTCATTTTGAAACCATATAATTTACCAACTTCACTTAAGGTTTTAAACACAATACTTGTCTAATTTTGAAACCATAGAATTTACCAACTTAACTTTAGGTTTCTAAACACAATACTTGTCTCATTTTGAAACCGTAGAATTTACCAACTTAAAGCACAATACTTGTTTCATTTCAAACCACATCCAACCTAAGGTGGTTAAGCTCAAGACTTATTGCCATTTAAAACCATTAAACCTTTCAAACTTTTGCCTATAAATAGGAGGGTATGGAAACTCATTTACATACCCCATTTCATCTCATCCCATTACTTCTAACACAAAAACACTCACACATACTCTCACTCACTGATATTCAAGTCCAAGAGAAGGAGGAAGGAAGTTAGCACAAGAGTCATAAGCCTTGGAGAGTCTTATTCTATTTTAGAAGTCACTTTGGGCGTTTTTCACCTAAATCGAGTAACATAGGATTTGTAAGTCCCTAAGACCTTTTTAATCTCTTTTATACTTTTAATAACATTTACATATGATAATAATCAAGTTCCAATTACTAGCAAAGATCAAAACACATTTTCTTTTTCTTTTTCTTTTTACCGAACTTAAACAAACACACCCTAATTATATCTTTTGGTTTTTGTTATTTTTAAAACCCTAAGCATTAAGTTACACTATAAGTTCCCTAAATAAAGGAATAAACATGTTACAATACCCTTAAAACAAGCCTAAAAGTTTTTGAGGTCAAAAACACATTTTTCTTTTCCTTTTTCTTTTACCACGATAGCCTCAAGTGGCTATGTTCACGGATTTATTTCTACTTAACCACAACTCTGTAAAATAATTGATTTATGCCATTTTGGAGAGGGCATATCCAAGTTTTGAAAACAACAAGAACATTTGTCAAAACCCTTATGGCCTCGCTTTTATTTTGCTTTGAATGTTGGTCGTGACACATAAAAACGAAAAACAACTAAAGTGCATTTTTAAGCAATAAGATATTTTAATAAACTCATAAGCTCTCTAAAGCTTTTTCCCAACTTATAATAACCTATTTTTATAAGCCATACAAAACCGCACCATTTTCGAAATCAGAAACACAACTTAAAGAAAGTAAGGACTACACACATAACGACTAAAATGCTTTGAGGGCCTGTTTTGCCACAACTCTAAATCTTTTTATAACAAGGACTTAAATTGTAATCGTCTTGATACATAGGGGTATGAAGTGTCACTTTTGAAACTAAAGGGTAGAAATTGTCCTTTTATGAAAGTTAAAGGTGTAGAATAGTCATTTTACCAAAGTCAAAGGGTAAAAGTTGTCATTTATGAAAGTTGAAGGGTACAATTGTCATTTTATTTAATTTGAGGGGTATAAAATGTCATTTTATGAATGTTCAAGGGTATAAAGTGTAACAGTTTTATATTTTCACATAAATATATTTCTAACTCGTTTTAGCTCGGTTTTAATAAAAAGCAACATACGAAGCATGTCCATATTCGCATCGAATCAATCAAATTTTATAAATAAACAACGTTTAACAACATCGATCAACTTTCGAAGAAATTCCAAAACTATACATCTTACCGTTTATCTTTTCTCATTCAACTTTTCGCGATAAACTATTTACACTCAAAGGTTCAAACATCTAACTACCAAACAACACACATACGATATACCAGCACGCATTATCACATAAACAAGCATACTGAACTTGTCATACCAAACCAGGTCTCGTATCGGAGTAATCTACTCTTAGAGCTTGATTAGTTTTCCAACCAAACTACTCTACCACCAAGGTGAGTTCGTAGCCGCATTTCTATCGTTTATCAGTTTTGTAAACTCTTTTGAGGGAGATACATGCTCAACAACTTGCTTTTACTTTCACAATTACTCTAAAGCTTTTACACACTATTTTCAATTCATAATCCCACTTTATACGTTTTGCTACAAACCTGAACACAAGTACTATCTGTATGCGATCCTGATTATTATTGCCTAAGTTATACACTATCGCCACTAAAAGTCCCTCTATCATGAGCCATTAATCACTTGCGAGTGAACGCGAATATAGTGAACAAATCAAATTGCAGTTGACGCCCCACTTGTGTTGTTGGATAAGTAGCCAAGTGCACTTTATTTGAGAACCCCATAGGAAGTTGGCAAACTCTACTTACATCATCTCTATGATATCAGTAACTTACATCATTAGTTCATTACTATGATGTCGTACTGTTAAGGTTTGCGTATCATGAGGCTTAGAGCAATAATATTGTACTGCAATGATACTAATGCTGCAGTACAACAACATGACCCAACCTTGAAACTTGTGCTCAACTGATTACTAAACAAACGAACTATGGGTGTATAACAACGTAGTCCACTACTTATTTTATCGATATCTGTATTTATTACGATTATCACTCAAACTCGAAACTACTGAACTCAACTGTTTTATCTATAAACTCTATGAACTCACCAACCTTTGTGTTGACACTTTTTAGCATGTTTATCTCAGGTCCATAATGTACGAGGATGGCATGGAAGGGCACAAATACTCAAGAAGGCTATTTTATCATTCGAAAACTTATTTAATAAATTGTAAAACCACTGGGACCTCATTTTGTAAACTCTGATATTTATTTAAATCGAATGATAAATCTTTTAAAATGACACAATTAGAGTTCGTTTTCTGTTATTGTAACTGTTGAGCCATGAAGTAACACCCAGCTTGAATTCCGCTGCGTATCACGAAATTTGGGGGTGTTACACCTTTGACATAGTAGACCCAAGTGATCAAATAATTTCCGATAGGTAGATCTCCATAACCCATGATAGCTGCTACATGATCATTTCCAAAACGAACGGTTCCCATGAATTTCCTGACGAAATTGATCAGCAGCTTCAGATTCCCGGTCATGTGCTTTGAGCAACCCGAGTCGACGATCCAAAGACATATTTTGATAACCTGCCAAATACAGAAGAATAAGTTTTTGGAAACCGTTTTGATTTTGGTTCCTTTGGGTTAGAGGTAAAATTACACTCATAGAAGTTTTCTACTGGGTATACTGGTTTATCACTCATTCTACCATTCTGGAGTGTGAAAATTCTACCCGTTGGTTTCCAAATATCATCCCTAAAGTAAAGACAATGCTTTTTATTAGTAGTGTAAGAACTAAATCTTGCAACAACACTACCTATTGGTTTAGCATAAGTTCTTTTTGGAATGTTTTTCTGAATAGGCTTGTTAGGAATTGGAAATTCCATTGTGAAGTGTCGGTCACCCCAACTATAGACTAGCACAAGTTAGCTCGTAGACATATCATTATTTATCAGTTTATTAGTTAGTTATTAGTTTAGTTTAGCGTAGTGTAACACCGTGGAGGAAGGACGGGTCTTTACCCACTGTATGCCTGATCCACAGTCCGACATGAGGACGTATTCTTTGTAACGATATATACCCCTTCCATCCTTGGAAGGGGTGGTACTTCTCATAATCTAACCTTTATAATTTGTGCTACAACTCTCTACCAAGAACACCCTCTCTTATCGTTCTCTCTCTAAATGGCTAACATGTATTTCCATCATCCAAGACCACCCGAATCATCAAACAACACAATATTTACGATCCTACAAATGGTACCAGAGCCATGGTTATTGTGTTTTGATGATTTTTTTGGTTTTGTATCTTGTTCTCAACTGTTTTTGGTACTCTTTGATGGTCGGAAAACGTTTTTTTTGTATTGTGGTAAAACTGTTTTAACAAGTTTTGTATCCTTTTTGATTGGCTTTCAAACAAAATGTGATTGTCTATCGATGTTCAGATATCTGTCCTGTCTCAATATTTTGTCCAAGTCAGTATTTTTATTCATCTTTTCATGACTTTTGTACCAAACCTGTGTAATCTTTGTGGTCAAATGGTTATATTTCTTGTGGACAAATTGTGGTCAAACAGGCAAAAAGATGCAACTTTATGACATTTTTCAGGGTTTTTGAAGCTGAACGGAAATAAAGGTCGGAATAACTCACGGAAAAAGTCAAAAAAAACTGATAGCGATTTGTCCTATCTGTCCAGATTCATTGTATTCAAAGCGAGTTGACTATTGTGTCAACTGTCGTGGCTACTTGTCGTGGCGACTTGTTGTGGCTACTTGTGTTAAAAAGAGACTTGAATGAGATGAAGATAAAGAAAGCACTTATGCATAAACTGTAACTTAACCAATGACAACAATACCATTAACCAAAAACAATAAGACTCGACCTCAGGTCAACACCCATCATCGGTCCATGTCTATACTCTAATGAAAAAGCTCGAGCAGATGATTGACCTAAGCCTCGACACAAATCATATCCAATCAAACTATCCTAGACCTAGACTCAACCCATAACCCTCACATACACTCCCCAACTCTCAAAGCTACATCTACTATCAACAATATACGATCTCAGCTAATTCTTTCATGTTTACTCAATGTTATATTAAGACCATTCAAGGTCTAACAAAAGAAAGAATAATCATCACATATCGATTTGTGAAGCCTCGCTTCAATCAATATCCGAATCAAAGATAAGAAATATAACAATCATGTTATTTTCTTCATGTTATTTTCTTTTCCTCGTTCGTTTTAAAACAAAACAAGTACAAAACGATAACACAAACGAATACACTACCTACCCGAGACCTCAATTAAGATCTTGAAGCCATCTTTCTGCTCACGTTCAAACCACAAGAAACATTCATGATGATCTCTTGTTTGTATGTTATACGGTTAAATTAGAAGAAATCAAATGAAAGAAAGGGTGTTTCACGTGACTTATAATGAGCTGTGTTTGATAATCGATTGATTGAGCAATACATTGGGTAGTTATTGATTCGAAGAGATGAGACATTTCTTTGATGTATTTGTTTTAGTTGAAGATTGGATCTGTGTTTGATGATAGATGAATTAGGTGAGAGGCGATATTCAGTGAGGTGATTAGGGTTTGATGGTGATAAGGAGCAGCTTAGGTGTGGTAGGCGGAGGAATATGGAGAGTAATATTAGGGTTTGTGAAATGTTATCTGGTGAGATATTTGCATTTGTTTTACAACCCCGTATTATTAGGGTTTGTATATTTGTGAATCAACTCTGATTGGAGTATGGATCGGTTGGTGCAATCACTTTCTTGGGTCGTGGATCAAATTTAGATAGGAAGTGACTATTAGATTATGGGCTTTGGAACTTGGTAAGATTGATTACCTTTGGGTTTTTCCAAACGTGTAACTGCTAGTGGATTTTGGGTCGTGTATTGAACTGGATCATCATTCTAATTCAATGGATTGTTATGATTGATCGGACTTAAGGAACAAATATGTATTATCTGGTTTTTTTTACAAAAAATTGAGGATACAAATTATTTGGTCTACGAGTGGTATTTAGGGATTAAATATTTTCACGGAGGATACATACTTATTCACGGTTTAAGTTAGTAATTGATCTTTAATTGATTTAAGGTTCTTATCCGGTATTATGTAATTGGTACTTGGAAGAAAACTTGATTGTTATTCGGATTTGATATCTTGGACCAAGCTTGGATTTTTTTGTTGGACATAATATTTGGGTGGGCTTCACAATTATCATTTTTTTGATGATGAGATTTGATGATGAGATTCGGTGTGATGATGAGATTTGATGAGTTATGAGGCTTGATACCTTGGTTTATACACTATCACGAATAATATTATGTCACGGCTTGAATTGTTATTGGAACTTGGTTGACTACGGGGTTGTTGTATGGTATTTCTCATTTGGCTTTGAAGTGAGGTTTTTCGGGCACGTTTACTTATTTCGTCTTCTTTCTTTCTACCCTTCCGCGAATATGACTTGTTTAGGTATTTATTGAGTGTGATAAAGACTTGGCTATTTTGTTACTTATGTGATTCTTTCCCGCTAAAATCACAACGTAACAATCACTTTGATGTCTTACGCATTGAGGATACGTCAAGAGGTTTTGTACATTGGGTACACTGTTTCTTATTCACAAGGATTAGTGCAAGTTTAAGTAACAAATATGGGGAATTTCACTTCATGATCAAGTTTGGCATGTCGGGTTTACTTCTCCATGTTGTCACTACAATAGCCGACTGAATGTGTAAATGATGTGTTTACCAGAGTGTTTATTAGATGGCTGATGATATTGTTGATGTTGGATAATGAACCATTGATGAACCGCTGCATGTTCTCCTAAAAAAAATATTCACCGAAACCAAAGTTGTCATAACACATTCAAGTTGACATTGTTTACGGTTCTATCTTGATTTTGTAAAATCCTACGAAAGAAACTATTTCTCGGTTTAAACCATAGAATTGTAAAATCCCGTAATGATGGAACCATCCTGGAGAAAGGAAAGTGTATTTCAGGATCGTATTTGATGCTGATGTTACGGTTTCTACTTCGAAGAATGGATAAAAGGTGTACTCCATGAATTGGATGTGTGTTTGGATTTTCTTCATGGCAGTTTGGCTATTACAAGGTTTTACGGGGTTATGTGCTTTTAACCATGGTCGGGATGAAAACCATTATCATAGTTCACTTAAAACGTCAAAGGATGCTAGATTTGAGCTTTCAACTAGAAGATGTGACAACGGGGTTAATTCACTATTATTTATTTGAGGTTGAAGTGAAATATCGGGCAAGTGTACTTAGTATTTGAAGGTATCGGGGATGGTTGGATGAAGATTCTTCATGATCCTTGTTCGAGTTATTATCAAAAACGAAGACTTGGAAATCTAGTTATTGTTGGGTGATTTTTTCCTTTTCTTTTACCACTTGGGGGAATTGGGCTCTTACCACCACAAAATAACTCTCACTTTAAGGAGTTACGTTGTTGTTAGGAATTAGAAATTCCAGGTATTAAAGAGTCGGTCACCTCTAGTATATGTAATCGTTAGAAAGCTCGTAGTCGTAGTTATTTTAAGTTAAGTAGTATTTAGTTAAGTAACACCGTGGAGGACGGACGGTCTTTACCCATTGTATGCCCGATCCACACCCGTTGTGTGGCGTTTTATTGTAAGACTATAAATACTCTCTACCTTCCAAGGTAGAGAGTTGGAGCTAATAATAAGATTTTCTTTCTCTCACTAAAGTTCCCAACCTCTAACTCTTTCTCTCTAAAATATCATCTTATACGCCACCTTGTGCTTATGGTTTGATGTGTTTGTGAAATCAATATCCTACAATTGGTATCAAGAGCCATGGTTTGATCATCTCTTACATATCTTTGGATTTCTAGTAGTTTTAGGTGGTTTTGAGTTTGAAAAGTTTAGTGGTTTTGCATCATTTGGTTGATTTCTAGTGTTAAAGTTTGGATTTTGATAGTACTTTTGTGTTTAGAATCATCACAAGTGTTTAGGTTTCGATTTTGAAGGCTTGAATCATCGTGGTTGGGTTATTTTTGGATTGAAAAGTGTGTTTTTGGAAGTTTTTCATGTTAGCGACTTGGTTCTCGTTGTGATATTCATCATAGCGACTTGCTTCATAAAAAGTTAGCGAGTTGGTGTGTTATTTGGTAGCGATTTGGTCCTACCGACTTGTCTATTGAGACAAGCCGACAAATAGTACAAGTTAGTGGATTCTCCACTACGGCTAGCGACTTGGTGAGGCTAGCGACTTGCTTCAGAAAGTGTTAGCGAGTTGTAGTGTAAATTGTTAGTGACTTGTGTCTAGCGACTTGCTACTTAGCGAGTTGGTGCTTAGCGACTTGGTGTTAGCGACTTGGACCTTAGCGAGTTGCTCTTTAGCGACTTGGTGCTTAGAGACTTGGTGCTTAGAGACTTGGTTCAAGTGACTTAGCGACTTGGTTCAAGGGTTATAGCGACTTGGTTGATTTTATGAAAAGAGGTTTGACCAAAGTTGACTTTTACGTCAAAACTTCAAACGCCATAACTTTTGATCCAGAACTCCGTTTTCGTGAAATACACATCAAAACGACCGGAACATCTTGAATATTGTGACGTTGCACCACAAAGTTGTGAAACGAAATTTTCAAGGCCCAAATTCCTCCGAAGGAAGTTATTGAGGTTTTAAGTTTTAGACCTAAAATTATCCGTAAAACGAGCATCAACCAATCCAAATCTCAACCAATCAACATTTCACCTTTCCTACGAACAATCTAAAGTCGTATCACACAATCGTCTTTCATTGTATCGATCCATCGGTCATCTTAACACCCCATCGGTCATTGCTTAACGGTTTCGTCTTTATTTTAGTAAAATCCCGAAAGATTCTATTTCTGGTTTAAATCATAAACGTGTAAAATCCGTGCATCCTTCCACATCATGTCTTACTCTCTCGACCCAGGTGATTTCGTAAGTGCTTAAACTTTATGATGTTATGGACAACAATGATAATGTATGCTACACTAAACAATTAAAGATGATTGAATTAAGCAATGAGGATGTGAGATCTCCGTGTTCGTAATCTAATGAGATTGAATTGCACGGTCAAGCTACGAATGCCATGAAAATGGAATGCGACATTGAGCCCTATCGGCTACTTCATTTGCACCTCATTCATTTGTTATCCATAGTTGGGGATCGAACATGTAGTGCTCTCTTCCGCCAGACTTACCTACATTGACGAGAAGCTTGTTTGTTGAACTTAGAACATTTAAAGTCGCAACTTACCAATGAAGAGGTTCAAAAGGATGGTTCGGTCAGACTCTTCAAGTAATCTACAAACAATTTTAGCCATTCATCGCTGGGAATATTCGAGATTACGATCAACACTTGACCGAATTTCCTTCAAAACATATTGGAATGGAAATTCGTGAATTCATTGAGACATTTATCCAACTCATGGATAATGTGAAAAAGTACATTGAGGATTCTGCACAAAAGGATGAAAACGTGAATGAGTGTCGAGTGCGGTTGAAAGATCATTGTGATAAGTTGGGTAATGTATCCGTTGAAGAATCGGTGTTCTTTGAATGCATAATGTCGATGGTGATGAGTGTGTAAATACTCATCATTTTGTACAAATTAGATCGCAAAACATCCGAAAACACTCGAAATGCATCAAAATGATAAAAATATCACAAATAAGTGTTTTATGTGTTTTAAATGCAAAATATCAAAATCGGTGAAAACGTATCAAGTTTGCATAATTGGCGCTTTAGTCCCCAAGTTTCAAAAGTTGTCAAAAACAGGTCCCGTAAATCCAAGTAAAGAAAAATATCATTTTGAGTCCCTAGGGATTCCTAAGTTGTCAAAATTGGTCCTTGAAACTTAAAATTACAAATTTACAACTTAGGTCCCTGAACTTTCAAAATTTTCAAGTTTGGTCCTTTGAAAATTTGAAAATGTCAAAAATAGTCCTTGCACTATTAAAGTTTGTCAAATTCAGTCCTTATGGTAACTTTGGAGTATTGGCAGTTTGGTCCTTCAAGAATTCAGAAAGTGCAAATAAGTCCTTGTCAATATTAAAGCTAGCCTTGTCAAAATCCTAATTAGTCCCTGCCTTCAAAACCTTTGACCCCTGTCACTTCCCTTTTTGGACTGCCCAGGTCAAACAAGTCAAACAAGCAAAAAAGCGTGCCACCTCACCTTCTTCTCCCCGGTTGCTCTGCAACCACGCCTCACCTCCCATCACCTTTTCTCCACCAAATCCTCCACCCCATCATCACTCAACCCACTACAATTAATGCCACCCCCTAACTAGCTATCACAGCCACAAGTCAAAATAGGCCTTCCGCCAAAATGATTAAACGACTAATACACTCAAAACTCAACCATTGGTCAAATGGAGAGTGGGATCGCTTCGGAGGACACGTGTAAGACATTTTGAAGCATAAAAGAAGGAAGAAACAAGGGAGAAGCGGTAGTTAATTTTAGTTTTCATGTATTTCGTTTTTAATACCAATGTTTTAACTTAGCTTCAAAGTTGTAATTTCCAGTTTAAATACATCAATCTTAAGTTAAAAAATCATTCTACTAAGTTTTTAAGTGTTAATTCAAGCTTATGTTAAGTTTTAAGTTTATGGTTCATTGTTGCAAAGTTAATTTCCAACTCTTATGTTCCAAGCTTCAAATAGCTTCATTTAAACTCAAACAGGCTTATTTAAGCTCTATGTAGCTTTTTGAAAGCTTGGGAAATCAGTTTCAATCAAGTTCCATTGAAGGTCAACAAAAGTCAACTGTGGAGACAAAATTTGGTTAGCGAGCTTGAAATTGGATAATGGGTATTGCGAGATGGTATTGGGTTGGATATAGCTTCTTGTAGTGGTCTTGGGGATTGGTTGTAACCGCATACCACCGGACCTTTGTGAGCTTGTCTTATCATTTTCACTTTTATGCGGTTTCATATTGTGCTCATTTTATCTTTGGTCATTAAGCGTGTTTAATTAGTAGTAATTAGCATATTAGAGTTAGTTTAAGCGGTGGAATAAGTTAAGTCGGTGGTTAGTATAGTTTCAATTTACCAAACAGTTAAAAAGGTGTGTTTGGATTTCTTTGATAAAAGAGCTCCGTGTATGTCTCATTGTTATTTATACTTGTTTCATGTTACAATAGTACCTAATAGCTTAACCAAGACATAATATATAGTCATTGTTTGTTAAAAGTCAAATTTCCTTTCAATTTGCTTAAGCGGTTCTCGTTTAAGATTTAGATTGTGAAATTCATAGAATTAGCTTAAAACTTGTAAACATAGCTTAATATCATCTTATAATAACTTAATCCATCATAATTAGTCCTTAAATCAGTATCAAAGTTCAAGAAAGTCAACTTTTCATTTTGTGTCAAAAGTCAAACTTGAAAACCGCTTTTAGCCAAACTAGCAAGATTTTCACGGGTTCATTCTTGGGCCAAATCAAGTAAAACTTTGGGTGTTAAAAGTTCAACTGGTCTCATTGCTTTTACCATTTTGTAGAATTTTTCAAATTTGTTTAAAGCTTCAAATGAGCTTGTGGATTGGGTCTCAATCCCACAATGCACAAGCTCGGCATTAACCGAGTGTGCAGTGATTTGCTAGCCTTGCAGGGGCTCACCTTAGCCCTTCATGGTGCAGTTTTGGTTTAAGCATAGTCAACCAGGTCTAGTTTAGTTCTCCACATTTGGTTTTTATTTCTAGCTTATTTGAGTGCTTATTTTCGAGTCAAAGTAGGCCTCGAACCTGTTTTTAGCTTATAATCTCACAACATCAAATCATTAATTTGTCATTCCAGTGGTTAAAAACAGTTAAGACTTGTTGCTATTTAGTTCATTTAACATATTATAGCTTCGTGTTGGTTTGGTACCCTTTTGGTACACTTTGGCTTTTCAAGTCTTATTACATAAGCACTAGCATATGATTCCATATTCCTACACACAAAGACCATGTTTTTCTATTTTCCTAGATTCATAATATCATTTTAGAATTTTCCTGAAATTTTCATAATTTTCCAACACTGCTTGCTATTTTTCTTAATTAAAAGCAGCTTTTAAGCATTTTAAATAGCTTTTAATACAACTAAATCGAAAAAGTCCAAAAATAATTTTTCAATTTTCTTAGGTTTAGATAAATATAAAAAGTAAAAAAGTAATTTTCCAGATTTTTCATAGTTTATTTTGTAATTTTAGTAATTTAATTAGTTTTTAATAGTTTAAAAATCATAAAAATAGAAAAATAATCGAGAAAAATACAAAATAGTTTTGAAAATTCTCTTTTGTTATTTTAGATTTTCCAAGTCTTAAATTTATTTTTCTAGGTTTATTTCCTATTTTCTTGTAATTTAGGTTATTATTTAATAGTTAAAATAGTTTTTAATTAATAATAATTAGATAAATAGTTATAAAATAATTTTCTTTTTCTTAAAATTTTCTTATATCATTAGGTTTGTAAAATATCATTTTCATATTTCTAGGATTAATATTGTGTAAGTTTCACGCTTTTATTTAGACGTCACGTAATTTTAAATTAAGTTTTATAAAACATAAAACAAAAACATCATTTTGCAAATAGTGATAGCGTTTATTTAACATAGTTTATCTTTTAGTTTCCTTTAATTTGCATTTAAGCCCTGTAGTTTTAAATAATTCAAAATCCTTACTTGACCACTATCCTTGGTGGTTATTCGATAATCGATTGTGTTAAACACCGGTCATCCTCAGTGGGACTTAACGACCCGGAATCCATCGTATTCTCCTCGATCTAAATTGCAATTGGTGTTTGAGTGTTTTAAGTTCCTTACGGCCGGTCATTCACAAGTGGCTAGCTCGCGTGAGAAAACTTGGTCATTCAAAGACCAATCAAATTTTGGCGCACACGGGAGGTCAGAAGCGTGTTCTAAACATTTTTCGAACCCGCACTTGCACATATACCACCTTTTGTAAAACAGTTTTTGTAAAGTTATAACAAAATCAAAAGTTCATTAACACTTTTCCTAAAGTGTTAACAACACCAAACAAAATATAAAACAACAAAACAATCGTAACGTTTTCTAGCTTGTGTTTCTTTTAAGGTGATTCTTAAAGAAATACGATTTGGTTAAACGAGACGATACCAAAAATATTGTCCAAAAGTTTTAAACCCATCAAGACAAATCTATACCTACGTCTTTTCGGTGATACTTAATATACATAAAATCAACCACCGCAAATCAAGGCAAGACACCTACTAACCTGGGTGTGACCATAATAAGTTCCCGAACATCGATTTAAAACTTGCCTTTGTGTCCTTGTGATTTGGTGTACCTTTTTCAAAGAAGCCATTTCATTTGTGATTATTGGTTAAGTTCACTTGTCGTTTTGCCTCGCATTTGTTTTGAAACCGATTTTTATACTTAGTGCATGCGCGCTCGTTCTTCCAGCTCTACAAGTCCATTGTCGAACTTGGAAAGATTCCTCGTGAGCGTAGAGGGCGTTCACTCGATGCGCTCCCAAGCAACAAGCTAAATCACTCAAGCACGCCACTTGTGAATGGCGCATCGTGTCGACTTAAAACGGCTCAGAACGAACTCAATGAAGATCCGAGGGTATAGTGTTTCCCGTAGTTATGTCCCAACGAGTCAGGCAATGGATCACCCAACGATATAGTGATCGAGAGATTTGAACGAAAAGGGAGATTGTGAATTATTATAACTACAAAAAAAAGACATAAACTACAAGGGCTAAAATGCAAATTAAAGGAAATTAAAAAGATAAAAAAAATATTAAATAAACGCTATCACTATTTTTTACAAAATGATGTTTTTGTGATTTTATAAAACAAAATGACTTAAATAAAATATTTTAATTAAAACGTAAACTTAAATTACTTAAAAACGTAACTTAAAATGAAAACGTACGTTATGTACAAAAATTACTTTGGGCGCAAGATAAAACGTAAAATTTATGAAATAAAAGTCCTACAAGTGTAAAAATAATTTTTTACGTACTATATGATAAAAGAAAATTTTAGGAAAAAGCGGAATATTTTTTGAGTTTTATATTATTTATTACTTAATTAAAAACAATTTTAATCTAATTAATTAATTAAAATACTAAACTATTTAAGAAAAATCTGAAAAATTCACATAAAGTACTTTAAATGCTACTGATTCTAGGAAAAGTCTAAAAAACAGTGGTTGTTTTGGAAATAAGCTCTCAAATAAGCTGAAAATGGCTTATCAACAAAACTGCCAAGGATTACTTATGTAATTAATTGTGCAAGAATTTAATGAGACAAGTCCCAAGGGCAGTTGGTTGTGATGTTGTGTTGTGAGCTGGGTGGCGTGGGTTCGAGTCCCACCATGCCAGGTTTTTTGCAACTATTTTTTTTGACTTTTTCTTTTTGCAATTCAAAGATGCAATCAAAATAAAATATTTTTGTGAAAACTTTTTTCTTTGAAAACTAACAATAAGCTGTTATAAACAACTTATTGTGACTGAATTGGACAGTTTACCACAAACTCACCACATGGCAACATTATGTGAGCACAAAACAGACAAGGTAAAAGCAGTTGGCAACAAGTTATACTAGGGGATCTTTAAATAAAAATAAACAATGGAAAAACTTAAATAAGCTCCTAATAAGCAGAAATAAGCTAATACTATGCTAACTATACTAAGTGGCCATCAATAAAACTAAATAAGCTGAGTGAATAAACTTATTTATGCTAGAACGAAATGGACTTAGCTGCTATGGGATTTGCAGCTAAACAGCTCACTGGGGCTTCTTTCTTTGCTTATTGAAAAGATGTGACATAAGCTTCCAGGTCAGGAACAAGCTGAAACAATAAAGTGAGTACACCAAAGAACTTAACCAAACTAATTGTGATGTAAAATTTGGACAACGTGGTGCGGTTGTAATGATGGGCCAAAAGGAAACTTTGGAGCTTATTTTGGATAAGCTAGATTGTGAATTAAGACATGAGCTTCTGAACCTAAACAGTCCACCAACTCAACTTGCTTGTGCCCCCAAATGCTTGCTTGAATAAGCTGTTTGCAGCTTATTAATAAGCTGAGAAAAATGGTGCAGCTTGGGGTAAATACCTGCACAGGACAACAACTTGCAAATCCTACCAATTTTAAGCTTGAACACAGGCTAATCTAATAAGCCAAACTGCAAACCAGAATATGAAATCTACACTAGACTTGGCAGAGAGAAAATAGACCAAAAACTGAATACTGATAAGCTAAGGTGAGCTATATACAAGCTCTGCAGCACACCTATCCAAGTCTAAAACATGCATGTGAAATCAGTCTAAATGCAAATTTGACTTTGAGCAAATGCAGATGAAAACCGATATTGAAAGGAGCTTATCTGTACCTAATGAGACTATACTAATCGATTTTTAAACCAAAGATGGGTCAAAACTCTCTTTTGACCCATTCTAACCTATAAACCAAACACCCTCAGAAAGCGGATATGCAAATGCAGGGCTGTTTGAGCTAACATAAACCACCAATCTAACTTCCTAAAAACTAAGTAACTTAAAGAAATACCAATGAAAGCAAATCAATTTGAATTAGCACAAGTTAAATTTGAATTAGAAAATCATTGTTTTAAGCTATTTGAAACTTTTTCTGGCAAAAACTAACTGAGATAACTACAGTACATCAATTTAAAAGCAGATACTCAAAATAAAACTAAAGAAGCAAGAAGAATTCAAAATAAGCTCCAAATAAGCACATGAATAGTACATTTGACTTTTGTTGACTTTACAAGACCTTTTTTTGGAAAACTGGAAATTAAGGACAGAATTGCTTCAATCTTGATTTAGAAACATTAAAATGCCTTTTATGAACCAATTTGAATAAGCAAAGCGAGTAAAACTTAAAACCGACAAGGATAGGATTTTGGCGCGAAATGAAATTAACACAAAACTTGGAATTGATTCTTCAAACTTGTGAATTTATACTTAAAACAACTAGAAAATTACATTAAAACGAAACCCAAGAATTTGAACATTGAACTTAAAGCGAAATTACAAGTTTACACTATAAATGGTCTAAAAACATGTGACACTTGCTACTTCTGTCTTATATCTTCTTATAGCTCCTCAAAAAGTCTTTATCTTCATTCTTGGCCATTGGATTTGTCCTACTTGATCTCAGCCATTGATTCATGAATTTGGCGCCAAATCTTACAACTGGGTATTTGTGATTTGGGACAGGGGAAAGATAGTACTTGTGTTTTGGAGGGTAGTGTTTGGAGGGTAGGGATAGGGTGGTTGTGATGATGGGGGGGTGGAGTGTTTGCAGGGTGTGTGATGATGGGGATGACAGGGGTAACCCGTGAGTGGTTTGTTTATATTTTAAATGGGCGGGTAAAAGGGTAACTGGTTTGTGGGATTGGACGGGTTGGATGGGTTTGGACCGGGTCAAGGGTGAATTGGGCTTGAGTTATCTTGGGCTTGGGATAATAATGGACTTAGGATATAAGTTGAATCCAATGTGTAGCTTAGGGGTATTAATTGCCAAATCTGATTTTTGAGGGACCATTAATGTGCATTCTAAAAATGTTTTTCCAAGGGCCAATCTTGACAATCTCTGATAGCATAAGGATTGAATCTGCCAAATTGTGAAACTCAAAGGACTAACTTGTAATTTTCCTAAATTTATTAAAAGGACCAAATTTGACAAGTTAGAATTACCAAAGGACTAAAAATGTTAATTTTCCAATTTAAAATGTCCAAGGGTAAATTCTATCAATCTCTGAAATTTCGGGGACTAAAGTTGCCATTTTGAAAGTTGGGGACCTAACCGCCAATTATGCAAACTTTGCTCGTTTTCATCTGCTTTTAAACATTTTGCATCCGAAACATATAAAATGCAATTTTGAGATATTTTCGAGATTTTGATGTATTTCGAGCATTTTAAACGTTTTGCGAGTTCAGATTGACTAAAAATGATGAGTATTTACACACTCATCAATCCCCACACTAAACTATTGCTAGTCCCTAGCAATCTTTTGAAAAACATAATGGATTTGAAAGTCTTTACCAAAAGCCATTACTTGGAGTAGCCAAATGTTTCAGTTCAAGTAAGAACCATGGTACACCGATAACCATGTGAGTTTGAGAAAACCACCGACTTCCAACGGATTTGATTTTGTCTTTACCGAAGCCGTTTGCTCGGACTAGCCAACTCTTAGATAAATTATCAATATTATCTTTGGTGAGCTGATTACCAATTATGGTTTTTCCATCGCCTTTACCACAAGCCATAAACTTGCGGGCTAGCCAACTCTTCACTTTTTAGGATATGGTGAAATGAATACCATACAATTTTGGGCAAATTGCAAGCCGTCAACGGTTTGATATATCTTTACCAAGAGCCGTTTGCTCTGGATTAGCCAATCCTTTTGTTTATTAGACATGGTGGATGATAACCAAATGAGAAAGTGTAAAACACTTACTCGAAAAAATTTTGGCCAAAATGGGGAATTCGTATAATTATATGATAAAATTAGTGAGAATTCCCCACACTTAGAAATGAATATTGCCCCAATATTCAAAGTACCGCGGTTATGCGAAACAAAGAACGTGAAAGGAAATACTACGCCATTATTTAGAAAGATTATTATTATTTTTTTTTTATTATTTATTTTATTTTATTTTAAGAGAAAACTTATATATATATATATATAACATGTGGGGCAACTCCCCCACACTATGGTGGTACACACGGGTGAAAACCCATGTTTAGCTACTGTTTTTGATTACCGAGTCGCTAGCATGACTCGACCCCGAATTCATTGGTTCATGGGGAAGTAAGTGGAAGAGACAATCTCCATCGGACTTTCATTCAAGATGTTTGGACAAACATATGAAGCACGTGAAAGTTCCACACCGATGAGATATACATAAAACCGGCTCAAAAATGATAAATGAAAATGCCGGGGTCAAAGATAGTGTCTTCATTCCCGAAGGAGTGAAGATGAAGGGAAATCACAAGATATTTGAGGAAAGGAAGAAAGATTTTGATAACGATCAAGATCCATTCCTCATCCTCAAATGCAGACATATCGGGAGGAAGGGTGAAGGTAGTATCATTAATAAGCAAACTCATATGATAGAGTACACCTTCCTCCGAGCTAATATCATCCTCAAGATCAAAATAGAAATGATCATGTTCCGGAGGAGATATGTCATGAGAGAGTTCACCGGAGAACTCTTTATGAAGAGAATCATTCACAAGAAGTGAATTTGTGAACTCTTGTTCCATTGTGGGCTCATCACTATCCTCAATCTGAGTATCAAAGAGTGGATTCTCAGAAATTGAAGTGAATTCAGAATCGAATTCAAATAGAGGATTAGTGAAAGTAGCTTTGAATGTTTCGGGAACAAAGTGATCAACATTCTCTATTGGATTTGGGATAAGAAGTGAGTGAGCGATCATTATCAATGAGACTTTCGGTCCTCCCGGATCGGCTTCAAATCAAAGAGTGGATTGATGTGAGTGAGTTCACCGGAGAACTCCTCAAGAAGGGATCGATGTCAGTTGTGGAAGTGATGCCTCAGCGTACTCGATGTTTCCAAAGGAAGCACAATCGTCGCTAAGATCGGAGAAAGTTTCAAAATGATCATTTGAACACTCAAGAGGGAAAGAGAATCACACATATGATCAAAGTTCCTTTGACTCTCTCGAGATTGGGACAAGGTTCTCAACACTTTACTTTATGAATTCGTCCGATTCCTTTTCGTGAACAGTGTCAAGATGCTCGTCCCCCGTGTTTAGAGAGTGAGTGGGAGCTTCGTTGTGATAGCGCTTGTTTGAGATGAAATCTCAATGCGGATATCATCGATGAACTTGATGAATATTTGTAGAATTGAAGGATATCAAGTGTATCCTCATCATCACCGTCATCGGGAATGAAACGAAATTGAGAGCTAGATCCGGTCGCTTTTTCTTTTGCAATTGATTCCTTAATAGATTTTCAAGCGTAATTTTGGAATTTAATTTAGCGACCGCTCTTGACTAACAATTCTTCCATGGATTTTGGATTATCTTGGGAATGTTTACATTCCTTCAAATCTTCACTAAATCCAAAAGATCAAGGAGAAGATTTTGAGGAAGTGGATCAGCCGAGGTGGTGCTGATTCATTTGGTCTTGTAGAGGTTGGTCATGATACGAAGAGTCGTAATTGTTACAAGGAAATGGATTCCTTCTTTGACAATCGAGCTAAAGTGAGGACCTCCACAATACTCACAATAGTAAAGCCGATGTGGTCGTGAGTCACATGTGTTGTAGTCATAATTGTTATCGTGAACCCGCTCATGACAAGCGTGTTTCCGATTGACAATCGAATCGGAGTGTGAACCACCACGACTCACAACAAGAAATCTACTTTGAGTCTCACGGTGTGGTAGTCGATGGAATAAATCGGTTGTGTTATGGTAGGAATAGGGATCCCGGTTATAGATGCACCCGTTTCCGACTCCACCATGCCACAACCGGGGCAATTGCCACCATTATAAGGACCACCACACCATTGACAACCAAGAGGGTGAGGATAAGACATAGAAAGAATCAAAGGTTTTCGGAGGGTAGGGATGAAGAATCAAAGATGTGAGAGGGTAAAGATGGATATTTTGGTATTTTGAAAACATTTTGCAAAAACAAAGAATGAAAATCTTTTGGGTTTTTGATTTTTAAAAGAGAATATAAACACATACATATGGTATAGACAAGGAGTGAATATTCAAATCACTAATCGCTGGGCGGAAGATAATCACCACTGACTCCCCAAGAAGAATAAAAATTTGATGCGCTCCCAAACAGGTCAAGCTAAATCACTCAAGCACGCCACTTGTGAATGGCGGATCAGTGTCGACTTAAAACGGCTCAGGAACGAACTCAATGAAGATCTGAGGAGTATAGTGTTTCCCCGGGTAGTTATGTCCCAACGAGCTGTGCAATGGATCACCCAACGTATAGTGATCGAGAGATTTGAACGAAAAAGGAGATTGTGAATTATTATAACTACAAAAAAAAGACATAAACTACAAGGGCTAAAATGCAAATTAAAGGAAATTAAAAAGATAAAAAAAATATTAAATAAACGCTATCACTATTTTTTACAAAATGATGTTTTTGTGATTTTATAAAACAAAATGACTTAAATAAACTATTTTAATTAAAACGTAAACTTAAATTACTTAAAAGCGTAACTTAAAATGAAAACGTCGTTATGTACAAAATTACTGTTGGGCGCAAAATAAAACGTAAAATTTATAAAATAAAAGTCCTACAAGTGTAAAACAATTTTTCGTACTATATGATAAAAGAAAATTTTAGGAAAAAGCGGAATATTTTTTGAGTTTTATATTATTTATTACAATTAAAAACAATTTTAATCTAATTAATTAATTAAAAATACTAAACTATTTAAGAAAAATCAAAAATTCACATAAAGTACTTTAAATGCTCGATTCTAGGAAAAGTCTAAAAAGCAGTGGTTGTTTTGGAAATAAGCTCTCAAATAAAATGAAAATGGCTTATCAACAAACCGCCAAGGATTACTCGTAATTAATTGTGCAAGAATTTAATGAGACAAGTCCCAAGGCGCTTGGTTGTGATGTTGTGTTGTGAGTGGGTGGCGTGGGTTCGAGTCCCACCATGCCATTTTTTGCAACTATTTTTTTGACTTTTTCTTTTGCAATTCAAAGATGCAATCAAAATAAAATATTTTTGTGAAAATTTTTTCTTTGAAAACTAACAATAAGTCGTTATAAACAACTTATTGTGACCGAATTGACGGTTACCACAAACTCACCACATGGCAACATTATGTGAGCACAAAATAGACAAGGTAAAAGCAGTTGGCAACAAGTTATACTAGGGGATCTTTAAATAAAAATAAACAATGGAAAAACTTAAATAAGCTCCTAATAAGCAGAAATAAGCTAATACTATGCTAACTATACTAAGTGGCCATCAATAAAACTAAATAAGCTGAGTGAATAAACTTATTTATGCTAGAACGAAATGGACTTAGCTGCTATGGGATTTGCACCTAAAGCAACTCACCGGGCTTCTTTCTTTGCTTATTGAAAAGATGTGACATAAGCTTCCGGTCGAGAACAAAATGAAACAATAAAGTGAGTACACCAAAGAACTTAACCAAACTAATTGTGATGTAAGTCGGACAACGTGGTGCGGTAGTGTAACAATGGGCCAAAAGGAAACTTTGGAGCTTATTTTGGATAAGCTAGATTGTGAATTAAGACATGAGCTCGAACCTAAGCAGTCCACCAACTCAACTTGCTTATGCCCCCAAATGCTTGCTTGAATAAGCTGTTTGCAGCTTATTAATAAGCTGAGAAAAATGGTGCAGCTTGGGGTAAATACCTGCACAGGACAACAACTTGCAAATCCTACCAATTTTAAGCTTGAACACAGGCTAATCTAATAAGCCAAACTGCAAACCAGAATATGAAATCTACACTAGACTTGGCAGAGAGAAAATAGACCAAAAACTGAATACTGATAAGCTAAGGTGAGCTATATACAAGCTCTGCAGCACACCTATCCAAGTCTAAAACATGCATGTGAAATCAGTCTAAATGCAAATTTGACTTTGAGCAAATGCAGATGAAAACTGATGACTGAAAGGAGCTTATCTGTACCTAATGAGACTATACTAACTGATTTTTAAACCAAAGATGGGTCAAAACTCTCTTTTGACCCATTCTAACCCATAAACCAAACACCCCTGTAGAAACTGGATATGCAAATGCAGGGCTGTTTGAGCTAACATAAACCACCAATCTAACTTCCTAAAAACTAAGTAACTTAAAGAAATACCAATGAAGCAATCAAGGTTTGAATTAGCACAAGTTAAATTTGAATTAGAAAATCATTGTTTTAAGCTATTTGAAACTTTTTCTGGCAAAAACTAACTGAGATAACTACAGTACATCAATTTAAAAGCAGATACTCATAATAAAACTAAAGAAGCAAGAAGAATTCAAAATAAGCTCCAAATAAGCACATGAATAGTACAGTTGACTTTTGTTGACTTTACAAGACCTTTTTTTGGAAAACTGGAAATTAAGGACAGAATTGCTTCAATCTTGATTTAGAAACATTAAAATGCCTTATATGAACCAATTTGAATAAGCAAAGCAGAGTAAAACTTAAAACTGACAAGGATAGGATTTTGGCGCGAAAATGAAATTAACACAAAAACTTGGAATTGATTCTTCAAACTTGTGAATTTATACTTAAAACAACTAGAAAATTACATTAAAACTGAAACCCAGTAAATTTGAACATTGAACTTAAAGCAGAATTACAAGTTCACACTATAAATGGTCTAAAAACATGTGACACTTGCTACTTCTGTCTTCTATCTTCTTATAGCTCCTCAAAAAGTCTTTATCTTCATTCTTGGCCATTGGATTTGTCCTAATTGATTTCAGCCATTGATTCATGAATTTGGCGCCAAATCTTGCAACTGGGTATTTGTGATTTGGGACAGGGGAAAGATAGTACTTGTGTTTTGGAGGGTAGTGTTTGGAGGGTAGGGATAGGGTGGTTGTGATGATGGGGGTGGAGTTTTGCGGTGTGTGATGATGGGGATGATGGGTAACCCGTGAGTGGTTTGTTTATATTTTAAATGGGCGGGTAAAGGGTAACGGTTTGTGGGATTGGACGGGTTGGATGGGTTTGGACCGGGTCAAGGTGAATTGGGCTTGAGTTATCTTGGGCTTGGGATAATAATGGACTTAGGATATAAGTTGAATCCAATGTGTAGCTTAGGGGTATTAATTGCCAAATCGATTTTGAGGGACCATTAATGTGCATTCTAAAAATGTTTTCAAGGGCCAATCTTGACAATCTCGATAGCATAAGATGAATCGCCAAATTGTGAAACTCGAAAGGACTAACTTGTAATTTTCCAAAATTTATTAAAGGACCAAATTTGACAAGTTAGAATTACCAAAGGACTAAAATGTTAATTTTCCAATTTAAAATGTCCAAGGTAAATTCTATCAATCTCGAAATTTCGAGGACTAAAGTTGCCATTTTTGAAAGTTGGGGGCTGAAGCGCCAATTATGCAAACTTTGCTCGTTTTCATCTGCTTTTAAACATTTTGCATCCGAAACATATAAAATGCAATTTTGAGATATTTTCGATATTTTGATGTATTTCGAGCATTTTAAACGTTTTGCGATTCGAGATGTGACTAAAATGATGAGTATTTACACTCATCAATCTCCTTCACCGTGATGAGGAACGTTTACCACCACCACCACCGCCGTAATGGCGAAGACAAGCCGATGAATGAGCTTCTCCAAGCACCCATCGAGGGTTACGGAGATGCTATTGTTGTCCCACCATCGTGGGCGATACTTTTGAGCTCAAACCGGGTTACTTAACTGGTAACCCAAAGCCAATTCTATGGTTTTGGCGGGATGATCCTCATGCACACATTCGATGGTTTAACAAGATTGCATCTACCATCAAGTACAAGAATGTCCCATGAAGCAATTAAGCTTCTTCCATTCCCATTTTCTCTGAGGACAAGCCCGGAATTGGCTTGAGAAACAACCCCTCGTTCTATTGAGACATGGGAAGATCTTGTCACAAAGTTTGTTAACAATTCTATCCTCCATCCCGAACTACAAGTCTTAAGAATGAGATAATGAAATTCTCTCGAGATTTGATGAATCATTCGGGAAGCATGGGATCGTTACAAAGAATTGCTCCGTAAGTGTCCGCATCATGGATTTTCGAGTTAATGCAAATGGATACTTTCTACAATGGTCTCGAACCGGACTAATCAAGACTCTTTGAATGCCTCCGCGGAGGTAATTTCTTGAGCAAGACCACAAAAGAAGCCTTGCAAATCATTGAAAACAAGTCCCGGTCCGTCCTTTCCGCACAAAGACATATCATCTTGAGTCTAATCTTGGACCTTCTACTTCATCTCCTGTGAGTACATCTAGCACCGATGCTAAGATTGACAAACTCACGGATATTGTTCGAGCTTTGGTTCTTGCTAACCAAAGAAAGTCACTTTCACACGAGACACCATCATATGGTGAAGTGAAGAAAGTTGAAGTTTGTGTTACTTGTGGTGGTCCTCATGCATACTACAACTGTCATCGCCACCGATGGTAGTCCGTTTGAAGCTAATGCTATAGCGGTACTTCAAATCAAGGAGGTAATCAATACCGTCCTCAAAATGAACCAAACTACCGAGCTAACACTTATCGAGCACCACCGGTTTCAACGAGAATCCTAACCGAATCGAGAACCAACCAAGAATGAACCAAGGTTATCAAAACCAAGGTAATTTCTATTCGGACCTAATCAAGGTTTCCAACATCAAAAATCTTAATCAAAACACTTACAATCGAGGGAATCAATTTCGGGAATATGAACCCTAATCAAGGGAATTCGCTATAACCGGAACATACGACCTCAATTTTCCCTCCACCTCCTCCTGTGTCAACATCGATGAGCTTTTAAGGAAATTCATGAAGACTCAAGAGGAGACAAATAGGGTGTTGGTCGGTCAAATCATTGAATTAAAGAAGTCTTTAAATGATCGACCCTCGGGCTCGGTGCTTTACCTAGCAACACGATCGCTAATCCGAGGCGATGCAAAGGCGATCACAACCGTAGTGGAGTTTCATATCTTTGGACCCGCTATTCCTACTACCTCTTCTTCTTCTCTCCAGAAGGTAGTGGAAAGTGAACACAGGCGACAAAGGACAAGGAACTTCCTACTAATAATGGAAGTACCAACAATGTCCATCCTCGGGTTGTCGAAAACAAAATCCAATCCGAGTTGTTTTGAACCTCCTGTAGCTCCCATTGAAAAATCCAAATCTTCTATTCCTTACCCATCACGTTTACATGAGCAAAAGCTCCGCTGAAAGCCGGTCATCAAATGGAAAAATTCTTTCAAATTTTCCAAGAACTTCATTTTGACATAAGCTTCGCGGATGCTATCATGTTGATGCCCAAGTTTGCATCAACTCTCAAGCACATGTTAAGCAACAAGGAAAAATTGTTTGAAATGGCTAAAATTCCTCTCAACGAGCGCTTTGATTATCTTGAAGAAGCTTCCGAGAAGCTTGGAGATCTGGAAAGTTCCTCTTACCTTGTGTATTTCGAGGAATGGTTGAATGCTTTGCCTTAGCCGATCTTGGTGCAAGCATAAACACGATGCCTCATTCGATATGGAAGAAACTTTCTCTTCCGGATCTTACTCCTACATGCATGACTCTCGAGCTTGCGATCGTACCATATCCGTCCTCTTGGGATTGCCGAGGACGTGTTGTGAAAGTAGGAAAGTTCCATTTTCGGTGACTTTGTAGTTGTTGATTTCGATCTTGATCCACGGGTTCCTCTCATTGTTGGAAGAGGATTCACGAGAACGGGCGTGCTCTCATTGATGTATTTGAGCAAGAAATCACATTACGTGTTGGTAATGAAGCTGTCACCTTTAACCTTGATCAAACTTGAGGTACTCCGCAAACTATGATTACGAGTCGGTTAACGAATAGATATCATTGATGTTGCTTCTAAAGAGTACTCTCGAAGTTCTTGGTTATTCTCATAATTACGTGAGTGGGAATCCCACCACATCTTCTCAACCTATCATAGCCAATTCTACTCCTTCTCTCACTCCGCTTTGAGGCGACTTCATCTTGGAAGAGATTGAAGCATACTTGGCTAGTGATTACATTCCATGGGAAATTGATCACGCTCCAATTGACATCGAGGGGACATACTTCTCATTGAGAAATTGCTTAAAGATGATCACTCATCAACCCCTCACACTAGTGATGCAATTCGGAAGAGATTAATCACCATGAGATTAATCCGGAGGAGATATTCTTACTCTTGAGAAGTTGTTAAATCAAGACACTCCTCCTCCACTCCCTCCCGTCAACCTTCATAACAAGGAAGTCAAGTCGGTTGAGAAAATCGAAGAATTTCTGAAGTCGAACTTAAGGACTTACCACCTCATCTCGAGTATGCATTTCTTGAGGGTGATGATAAATTACCGTCATTATTGCTCGAGATTTGAGTAAAGATGAAAAGATTGCTCTCATAAAGGTCTTGAAGTCACACAAGCAAGCAATTGCTTGGAAACTCTCCGACATTAAGGGTATCAACCACGAATTTTGTACTCACAAAATCTTGATGGAGGATGACTTCAAACCAGCGAGTTCAACATCGAGAAGGTGAATCCAAAATCCATGATGTTATCAAGCAGGAGGTTATCAAACTTCTTGATGCGAGATTAATTTACCCAATCTCGGATAGTCATTGGGTTAGCCCGATTCAATGTGTTCCAAAAAGGGTGGCATAACTGTTGTCACGAATGAAGAAAACGAGTTAATTCCAACTCGATTGGTTACGGATGGCGTGTGTGTATTGAGTATCGTAAGTTGAATGACGCCACCCGTAAAGACCATTTTCCTCTACCCTTCATGGACGGATGCTTGAGAGATTAGCGGGGAATGAGTACTATTGTTTCCTTGATGGTTTCTCGTGTTACTTTGAGATCCCCATTGATCCACGGGATCAAGAGAAGACCACGTTCACCGCCCATATGGAACTTTTGCCTACAAGCGTATGCCTTTTGGCTTATGTAACGCTCGAGCACGTTCCAACGATGTATGATGGCCATTTTCCACGACATGATCGGAAACAATGGAGGTGTTTATGGATGACTTCTCGGTCATTGGGGATTCATTACGGACATGTCTCTCCCATTTAGACAAAATGCTTAAAGGTGTGAAGACACCAATCTCTGTCTAAATTGGGAGAAGAGTCACTTTATGGTCAAAGAAGGCATAGTCCTTGGCCATAAGATTTCCAAAAATGGGATTGAGGTCGATAGAGCAAAGTTGATGTTATTGCTAAGCGCCTCATCCTACTACCGTCAAAGGTATTAGGAGTTTCCTTGGTCATGCGGTTTTATCGTAGATTCATACAGGATTTTTCTAAAATCGCTCGACCTATGACCCATCTTCTTGAAAAAGAAGCTCCTTTTATCTTCTCTCACAGGTGCATCGAAGCTTTTGAAACATTGAAGAAAAAGCTTGGGCACCCATTCTAGTTGCCCCGATGGGATTTACCTTTGAAATCATGTGCGATGCAAGTGATTTTGCTATCGGTGCGATCTTGGGGCAACGAAAAACCAAGCATTTTCACTATCCACTACTCAAGTAAGACTATGGTGAAGCTCAAACCCATTACACCACTACGGAAAAGAACTACTAGTGTGGTGTATGCGTTTGAAAAGTTTCGCCATACCTCATCTTAACCAAATGCGTGGTGTATACGGATCACTCGGCTCTCAAATATCTCTTTGCAAAACAAGATGCAAAGCCGAGATTGCTCATTGGGTTCTCCTCCTACAAGAATTTGATATCATTATTCGTGATAAAAAGGAGGCGAGAACACAGTCACGATCATCTGTCGATTAGAGAACCCTCACCAAGATGTTTTCGAGAAAAAGGAAATAAATGAAACATTTCCTCTCGAAACACTCAATGCAGTTTCTTTTCGTGGAGACTCTTCTACCCATGGTTTCTTGACTTATGAAATTACCATGCGGGTAACTTCATAGTGAAAGGGATGTCGTCCCAACGGAAGAACAAATTCTTCAAAGATGTTAAACATTACTACGGGCGACCCTACTTGTTTAAAATTTGCGCGGATCAAGTCATCGAGCGATGTGTGTATGGTCGGGAAGCTATTGACATTCTCAAAGCTTGCCATTACGGACCTCTTGGGGACATCATAGCCCCAACTACACCGCCAAAAGGTGTTTGATTCCGGGTTTTATTGGCCCACAATTTACAAGGATGCCCACGAATTTGTCAAAGCTTTGGCGCTTGTCAGCGTCACGGGAATATCTCACAAAGAAATGAAATGCAACAAAACGCCATTCAAGTGTGTGAGATCTTTGACATACGGGGCATTGACTTTATGGGGCCATTTCCTTCTTCTGCAGTAACAAATACATACTCGTGGCGTTGACTATTTGTCAAAATGGGTTGAAGCTAAGGCTTTGCATACCAATGATGCCCGAGTTGTTGTGAAATTCTTGAAATCTCTCTTTGCTAGGTTTGGAACTCCACGAGCCATAATCGGTGATCGTGGTACGCATTTCTGCAATGACCGGTTTGAAAGAGTCATGCGGAAGTATGGTGTAACTCACCGTCTCTCTGCGTACCACCCCAAACTAGTGGGCAAGTGGAAGTTTCCAACCGGGATTAAAGAATTACGGAGAGACGGTTGGCGAAAACCGTGCCTCTTGGTCGGATAAGCTAGATGGCGCTCTGGGCCTTCCGGACGACTTATAAAACACCCATCGGTGTACTCCATACAAGTGGTATCACGGAAGGCATGTCATCTACCGGTTGAGCTAGAGCACAAGGCATCTTGGGCCTTGAAGCATGCCAACCGATATTCAGACATTGGTGATCACGAAAAGTTCAAATGAATGAATTAAATGAACTCCGTGATCAAGCATACGAGAACTCTTTGATCTACAAAGAAAAGACAAAGAAGATTCATGACTCTAAAATCAAGAACCGCGTTTTCAACGTTGGTGACCGAGTCCTTCTTTTCAATTCAAGATTGAAGATTTTCTGGGAAAGCTTAAATCCGTTAGTGCGGTCCATTCACTATCACTAAGGTTTATCCTTATGGTACCATTGAGTTATCTCAACCCGATGGTCCAAACTTTAAAGTGAATGGTCATCGGTGAAGCATTACTTTGGAGAGAAATTCCATCCATGGTTGTCCGGACTTACAAACCTTCCCATGAACCAATAAATGCGGGCATCGAGTCAAGCTAGCGACTGGGGAATCAAAAATAGCATGCCATATGGGTTTTCACCCGTATTTACGAATTGTCACGAAGTTTATTCGGTTATCCATTCACAAGTGGCTAGCTTGTGTGACAAAACTTGACGGTTTAGCCTCTTCTTTCTACTTTCTACCACCCTAGTGTGGGGAGTTGCCCACATGTTGTGTATATATAAGAGTTTCAAAAAAAAAAAAAAAAAAAAAAAAAATCCTTGCTAAATAATGGCCTTAGTATTTCCCTTTTCGTTCTATGTTTCGGCATAACCGCGGTACTTTGAATATTGAGGGCAATATTCATTTCTAAGTGTGGGGAATTCTCACGAATTTTATCGGGTAATTATACCGCTTTAATTCCCCAATTTTGGCCAAAATTTTTTTTGGAGTAAGTGTTTTACACTTACTCATTTGGTTATCGATCCGCCTTGTCTAATAAACAAAAGGATTGGCTAATCCGAGAGCAAACGGCTCTTGGTAAAGATATCTCAAATCCGTTGACGACTTGCAATTTGCCCAAAATTGTATGGTATTCACTCACCATATCCTTAAAAGTGAAGAGTTGGCTAGCCCAAAGTTTATGGCTTGTGGTAAAGGCGATTGGAAAACTATAATTGGTAATCAGCTCACCAAAGATATTTTATCTAAGAGTTGGCTAGTCCGAGCAAAGCGGCTTACGGTAAAGACAAATCAAACCCGTTGGGCGATGATTTGCTCAAAATCATTTGGTTATCGGTGTACCAAGGTTCTTACTTGAACTGAAACATTTGGCTACTCCGAGTAATGGCTTTTGGTAAAGAGATGAAATCCATTAATTTTTCTCAAATCATTGCTAGGGACTAGCAATATCTTAGTGTGGGGGATTGATGAGTGTGTAAATACTCATCATTTTGTACAAATTAGATCAAAAACATCGAAAACACTGAAAATGCATCAAAATGATAAAATATCACAAATAAGTTTTTATGTGTTTTAAATGCAAAAATATCAAAATCGGTGAAAAAGCGTATCAAGTTTGCATAATTGGCGATTTTAGTCCCCAAGTTTCAAAAGTTGTCAAAACAGTCCACTGGTAAATCCAAATAAAGAAAAATATCATTTTGAGTCCCTAGGGATTCCTAAGTTGTCAAAATTGGTCCTTGAAACTTAAAATTACAAATTTACAACTTAGGTCCACGAACTTTCAAAATTGTCAAGTTTGGTCCTTTGAAAATTTGAAAATGTCAAAATAGTCCTTGCACTATTAAAGTTTGTCAAATTCAGTCCTTATGGTAACTTTGGAGTATTGGCGGTTTGGTCCTTCAAGAATTCGAAAGTGCAAATAAGTCCTTGTCGATATTAAAGCTAGCCTTGTCAAAATCCTAATTATTTCGCCTTCAAAACCTTTGACCCTGTCACTTCCCTTTTGACCGCCTGGTCAAACAAGTCAAACAAGCAAAAGCGCGCCACCTCCACCTTCTTCTCCCCAGGTTACTGCAACCACGGTCTCACCTCCCATCGCCTTTTCTCCACCAAATCCTCCACCCCATCATCACTCGACCCACTACAATTAATGCCACCCCTAGCTAGCTATCACGGGCCACAAGTCAAAATAGGCCTTCCGCCAAAATGATTAAAGCGGCCAATACACTCAAAACTCAACCATTGGTCAAATGGAGGTGGGATGCGCTTTCGGGAGGACACGTGTAAGACATTTGAAGCATAAAAGAAGGGAGAAGCCGATGGTTAATTTTAGTTTTCATGTATTTCGTTTTAATACCAATGTTTTAACTTAGCTTCAAAGTTGTAATTTCGGTTTAAATACATCAATCTTAAGTTAAAAAATCATTGTACTAAGTTTTTAAGTGTTAATTCAAGCTTATGTTAAGTTTTAAATTTATGGTTCACTGTTGCAAAGTTAATTTCCAACTCTTATGTTCCAAGCTTCAAATAGCTTCATTTAAACTCAAACAGGCTTATTTAAGCTCTATGTAGCTTTTTGTAAGCTTGGGAAATCAGTTTCAATCAAGTTCCATTGAAGGTCAACAAAAGTCAACTGTGGAGACAAAATTTGGTTAAGCAGGCTTGAAATTGGATAATGGGTATTGCAGAGATGGTATTGGGTTGGATATAGCTTCTTGTAGTGGTCTTGGGGATTGGTTGTAACTGCATACCAATTTGGACCTTTGTGAGCTTGTCTTATCATTTTCACTTTTATGCGGTTTCATATTGTGCTCATTTTATCTTTGGCCATTAAGCGGGTTTAATTAGTAGTAATTAGCATATTAGAGTTAGTTTAAGCGATTGGAATAAGTTAAGTCGATGGTTAGTATAGTTTCAATTTACCAAACAGTTAAAAAAGGTGTGTTTGGATTTGCTTGATAAAAAGAGCTCCGATGTATGTACATTGTTATTTATACTTGTTTCATGTTACAATAGTACCTAATAGCAACAAGTCATAATATATAGTCATTGTTTGTTAAAAAGTCAAATTTCCTTTTAATTTGCTTAAGCAGTTTACTGTTTAAGATTTAGATTGTGAAATTCATAGAATTAGCTTAAAACTTGTAAACATAGCTTAATATCATCTTATAATAACTTAATCCATCATAATTAGTCCTTAAATCAGTATCAAAGTTCAAGAAAGTCAACTTTTCATTTTGTGTCAAAAAGTCAAAACTTGAAAAACCAGTTTTTAGCCAAACTAGCAAGATTTTTCACAGGTTCATTACTGGGCCAAATCAAGTAAAACTTTGGGTGTTAAAAGTTCAACTGGTCTCATTGCTTTTTACCATTTTTGTAGAATTTTTCAAATTTGTTTAAAGCTTCAAATGAGCTTGTGGATTGGGTCTCAAATCCCCTGTGCACAAGCTCAGCATTGACTGAGTGTGCACAGGTGATTTGCTAGCCTTGCACAGGGCTCACCTTAGCCCTTCATGGTCTGGTTTTTGGTTTAAGCATAGTCAACCAGGTCTAGTTTAGTTCTCCACATTTGGTTTTTTATTTCTAGCTTATTTGAGTGCTTATTTTCAGGCTGCAAAGTAGGCCTCAGAACCTGTTTTTAGCTTATAATCTCACAACATCAAATCTGTTAATTTGTCATTCCAGTGGTTAAAAACAGTTAAGACTTGTTGCTATTTAGTTCATTTTAACATATTATAGCTTCGTGTTGGTTTGGTACCTTTTGGTACACTTTGGCTTTCAGTCTTATTACATAAGCACTAGCATATGATTCCATATTCCTACACACAACACCATGTGTTTCTATTTTCCTAGATTCATAATATCATTTTAGAGTTTTCCTGAAATTTTCATAATTTTCCAACACTGCTTGCTATTTTTCTTAATTAAAAGCAGTTTTTAAGCATTTTTAAATAGCTTTTAATACAACTAAATCGGAAAAGTCCAAAAAATAATTTTTCAATTTTCTTAGGTTTAGATAAATATAAAAGTAAAAAAGTAATTTTCCAAATTTTCATAGTTTATTTTGTAATTTTAGTAATTTAATTAGTTTTTAATAGTTTAAAAATCATAAAAAGAGAAAATAATCGAGAAAAATACAAAAATAGTTTTGAAAATTCTCTTTTGTTATTTTAGATTTTTCCAAGTCTTAAATTTATTTTTCTAGGTTTATTTCCTATTTTCTTGTAATTTAGGTTATTATTTAATAGTTAAAAATAGTTTTTAATTAATAATAATTAGATAAATAGTTATAAAAATAATTTTCTTTTTCTTAAAATTTTCTTATATCATTAGGTTTGTAAAAATGTCATTTTCATATTTCTAGGATTAATATTGTGTAAGTTTCACGTTTTTATTTGTACGTCACGTAATTTTTAAATTAAGTTTTATAAAAACATAAAAACAAAAACATCATTTTGCAAATAGTGATAGCGTTTATTTAACATAGTTTATCTTTTTAGTTTCCTTTAATTTGCATTTAAGCCCCTGTAGTTTTAAATAATTCAAAATCCTTACTGACCACTATCCTTAGTGGTTATTCGACAATCTGATTGTGTTAAACACCAGTCATCCTCCGTGGGACTTAACGACCCGGGAATCCACTGTATTCTCCTTCTCTAAATTGCAATTGGTGTTTGAGTGTTTTAAGTTCCTTACGGTGGTCATTCACAAGTGGCTAGCTCGCGTGAAAAACTTATTTGCTCGGCGACCAATCGGTGACAACAAACAATGATGAGTCGGATAATGCAAAATGGAATCTTCGTGCTCAAATTCACAAGAGAGAGTGCACCGACACAACCTGTGCAAGTTAATGCAAAGGCGCTCCATGGAAGCTTCGGATGTACCCAAGATAGAGATGCACCATCACAACACATGCATGTCAATGCTAAGGTAAGTTGCATGGAAGTTTCTGCTGTACCTAGTTGTGCATCTTCTACTCAAAATGATGATTATGTCTTGCATGAGTACACTACATTTGTGCTGATGATTCCCTTACCACCGAGCTTAAAATATATAAGGATCAAGTTGCCATATATGAGCAGTGCTAAGTTTGAGCCGACCACTTTCGTGAGCGGAGATGGATATCAAATGCGTCAATTATCAGAAAAAGCAATTTTAGGGAAGAAGTTTTAAAACAAGAGTTAAATTCCTTACAAGAAAAGCTTTTCAAAACTGCTAAGCAAAAACACGAACTTCAAGAAAATGTTAAAATGCTTAAGCAGAAATTCAATGCTAAGGAATCAAAACTTTTAAATGAATTTTCCAACCTAAAAACTTTGAAAAACAAACTTGAAAACAAGTTGTACATACAAGGAAACACCCTTCAGACTGCTCACATGATCACTAAGCACAGAGTCTTAAGCGATAAGCACAGTGTTCCCATTATAGATAAACACAATCCTGAGTATGGTATAAAGCAAAAGCAGCTCAAAATGTAATCTATGATGGAAATGAGATTCTTAAACCTAGACAGACACCTAGTTGCATTGAGTGCACTGAGGAAGATAGAAAACTAGATATTGCATCTAGGGAGAAAATGGATAAGAAGCTAAATGATCCTGAGTGTAAAAAGAAAAACATAACGATCAAACCCCATGATTACACTAAGGAAAATTGGATATCCTTAAACAAGTTTAAGCCTCAGACTCTATTAACCCCTGAACAAGTGTTACGGAAAAGGATATGGAAATGCAAAAATGAAAATCTTGTTGAAAAGAGTCCCCTTGTAGGAAATTTCCTAGAAACAACTGTACCATCCTAATACACCAATGCATTTAGTTCCTAGATCTATTGCCACTAATAGCAAGACCTTAATCGGCTATTATGTTGTTTATCGGATGTTTGTTGATTTTGAGAAAACGTGTAAAGAGAATCACACCTACGAGGGATAGCGAGGGGAAAGGGTTTTGAGCAAACTAAAGTGTTATTTAACTAAGGTTATGCCTTTCTTTAAACAATTAAAAGGTCAATTTGAGAGTCTTAAAAGGGAATAAATTCAGATATTAAAGTAATGGAAAAGGAATTTGATGCAATGACAGTTGAGGTTAGTGACTATAAGAGAATTAAAATATAGTGAGATTGAGAGGAAGAACTTGCATACATTGTATGAGAATCTAATTTCGAATGTATTGCTCAAGATGTGTTTTACTTGCCACAAATTGTTCAATTAATGCATCTCAATTTCATGAATTATCATTGCTCGAGAGTCTCCCATGATCGTGTCATTGAGCTTGAAACAACAAATTCAAAATTGCATGAGAAAATAGAACAGGATGATCATGATAACTTGGTCATACATTATTCTAAATTGTAAGTTGAGCATCTTGCTTTACAATTAAAATATCAACATCTAAAGAAAATGCTAAAACTTCAAATTTCAAGACATCTTCGGATGCTCCCGAGTTTGATGCGCTTTTTGAAATCAACAAACGTGATGAAAAATTCGAGCTCATTGCCACACGATCAAAGATTGAAAGCCCAAATTTCTGGCGAAAGGTGAAAAGAAGGATGTGATGGTTCCCATTTGCCTCCACCTTTAGATTCTCGAATTTCCAACTTCAAAACATAATTGATAACTTGCAAAGGAAAATGATTGTTTTAAAGCTGAAATTTCAAGGTTAATGATCAAAACAAAGAGTTATGTGATTCATTTAAAGTTAGTCATGATAAACAAATTGAAAAGATAACTTCTTTACTTAACGATATTGAGAATCAAGCGTGAGGTGAAAGGAAAGTTGCCAATCCCCAATTGCAAATACTACTGTTCCTAAGGTTTCGATTGTGATAAATATGCTATCGATATGTTATATATTCCTTCGCCCATTAGGAATAATGAACTTGTACATAAAGCATATCTCTCGTACCTTAAGGAAAGTTTGAAGGGTCTCAGTGAGATTGTTGAAGATGAAAGATTAGAAAAACCTTTTGATAGTACTATAGCCTATGCATGGATGCCAAACGATCTCGGGAACTCTTAGAGTATGTAATTGTCACAAGTCCGAAATCTAACAATAGGCGAGATAGAATAGCTTTTCCTTGTTCTATGCCTAAAGCCAAGCATGTGACCCTTGATATGCCTTGTTCCATGTCGAAATTCAAGCAAGCAACCTTTGATGTGCCTCCTAGAATTTCATATCCCAGCACTTCTAGACCAGGAATGCAGAAAGTAGTGAAGCCAAGTAATGTTCCCATCGTTACTTCTACAGATGTTAAGAGTGACACTAAAGTTAGCGGGCCAAAACCTAGAAGTAATGTGAAGAAGGATAGGATTACGAAAACTAAAAGTAATCATGATAAGGAAGTGAAAGAACACCATAGGGACAAGAAGTTTGATTTGAACAAAAAGAATCGTGTTAGTTCTAGTATTAGCTCTAAGCTTCTTGAAATTAATTTGAGGCCTTATGTTGTCTCGCAAAACATGTAAAAATGTTTATTTTACGTAATCATGATAAATGTGATGTGTTATTTACGAGGTCTAAGAGTCATAACCCGCTTAAGAAAGTTTGGAGAGCGAAAGCAGTTAAGCAATCACGAAACCTACAGGGAATGTGTTTACAAATATAGGATTTCGGTGGAAGCCCACGAATCGAATATTAACGCATGGCAAACCTTACCCCATAGCTAGATCCACTATGCCTAAAATAGTGCACTTAAGGTTTGGAAGCCAAGCGGTAGAATAATCCCATTAAGCACAAAAGGTCATTTGACTAAGTCCGATGCTTCTACTAGTTCGGCTCCTAGTGATAATGTCATTGCATCTAGGGTTTCTGGCGATTCAAAGATTGTTTGTGCTAACCAAAAGGAACCCATCGACATGTGGGGATCCAATATTTTCAATTCTCTCTCTCAAATCATTGTCCAAAGCGGTCGTACAAATCGTCCTTGGTATTGGGATTCAGCGGCTCTAAACATATGAATGGGCTCTTAACAATGACGTCTGCTCACTTGATTCAGGCCTCGTACTTCATCATTATGGTGTCTGCAGATAACACTTGGGCCCCATTCTTCAAAGAAAAGAAAAGTGTACGCTCTTCTATGCGCTTTATCTTGACTAAAGAGAAATTCTCTCATGAATGGCCATACTCATCTACATTCTTCATCAACAAGCTTCATGTTTTTCCACGCTCATTCGGTCATCAAGTGGATCTCGTTCATTGGTGTATACTCTTATTCACTTGTTAAATCAAAATGGCAACCGGATGCAATTTTTGAGGGGAAAGAGTGAATATACTACATGATGATGGATGTTTTGAGGGAGAAGAGTGAATAATCGGGATTCATTGTTTTGATTTTGATGACTCTCCTCCAACGCCTAATGCTTCACTTACTAAGGATAATTGGGAATCAATGTTTGGGATTCATTGTTTTCAAAGATATGTTTGATGAGTACTTTCAACCTTGACGAATGTTGATCATCCGACTCAAGCTCATGCTCGGTTTCTATTGACTTAACGGTTCACCATCTAAGAAGAACTTCTTGGAATTCTCAAGAAACCTTATCTCCAGTTATTTCACAAGGCGTTTATAATGACTATCATGATATTGTAAGTTGCACTATTGAATAATGATCCGCTCTTTGGTATTCCTGTGCCAAATCTTCACGGATTGTTGTTCATGGATAATGATCCGCTCTTTGGTATTCCTTTGCCAAATCTTTACGGATTATTGTTCCTCTCATTGTGCACGCTATAAATCAATCACATGAACATTAAAGAAAATGACTACCTCATTCGCTCGAAGACATTTGTGGTGAATCTTCGGATCGGTCTCTACATGTATACCTTTAGGAAGAATGCATTAATGTCAAAAATCATTTGTTCCGGTTCATTCGGTAGATCGACGTACATCCGGTTGTACATTTATTCACGTGTTGGGCGAGTTGACACAAGCGATTACTTGAGTTAATCAATTATCACTTATTTGAGATTGAAGTTAAAATTCACAAAGGCGAGATTAAGATGCAAATGCATGGAATTCTTCTTGATTTCAAGTTTGGTATATCGGGTTTTCTTTATCGGTGGTCACTTCAAATTGTCTACATATGGGTTGATAAAGATAGTCAGAGAGAGTTTCTATCGCAGTGGTCCTATGGCTCCTGAACAATCCAGTTCTGGACCCGCACTTCAAATCAGTCCCATTGGGTCATCCCTTGTACCAAACTCCTCACCAGCAACTCCATATGTACCTCCATCAGAAGATGATTTAAAGAAACTATTTGATCAAATGTTTGATGAAAATTATGAGCCAAGTGTCACTGATCTATCAGTTCCAACAACAAAGGTTGCTCCTATCCTGGTAAACGAAGTCAACTCTTCGGTTTCAATGTCATTAAGTCAAGAAGCGCCTACTGCTGCTCATTCTGTCTCATCAACAAATCATCAATCATTAAAAGTACATCATGGGAGTGTGTCTGGCACCAATGATGAAGTGAATCCCTTTGCTGCTCCCGAAGATGTACCCTTTGAGAACGTATTTGCTCCTGAATCATCAGAACCATCTTCATCAGGAGAAATTGACTCTGCAACTTCAGTTCCTCAACCACAACCAAATGAACACCTAAGGAAATGGACTCATGATCATCCATTGGACAACATCATTGGAAACCTCTCCGTCCTGTATCCACTAGGAAACAACTTTCAACCGATGCCTTATGGTGCTTTTTCAACTCCTTACTCTCTAAGGTCGAACCAAAAGATGTTAAAACTGCCATGAATGAAGACAGCTGGTTCAATGCCATGCAAGAAGAAATTCATGTGTTTGATCGACTTGATGTATGGGAATTAGTACCTGCTCCAGATTGTGCTATGATCATAGCTCTAAAGTGGATCTTCAAATTGAAACTTGATGAGCATGGTGACGTTCTGAAAAATAAGGCATGGTTAGTGGCTAAAGGTTATCGTCAGGAAGAAGGTATCGACTTTGAGGAAGCTTTTGCTCCTGTTGCACGTATCGAAGCAATCATAATCTTCACGGCTAATCTTTGCTAGCAAAACATGGTAGTTTATCGGATGAATGTGAAACCGTCTTTCTTAATGGAGATTTTAAAGAAGTGGTATTCGTCGACCACCGAAGGTTTTGTGAATCGAGCATCCTACTCATGTCTATCGCTTGAAGAAGGCTCTTTATGGCTTGAAGCAAGCTCGAGGGCATGGTATGATATGCTATCAAAGTTTCTTCTATCCTTTGGATTCACAAAGGAGCGATTGATCCAACATTGTTCACCGAAATCGAGCAAACATTTAATTCACATTCAATTTATGTTGATGATATCATTTTTGCCTCGATGACCCCAATGAGTGTGACCGTTTTCAAATGAAATGAGTTCAAAATTTCAAATGTCAATGATGGGACAAATGTCATTTTCTTGGGATTACAAATTTCAAACTCCGGAGGCATCTTCATAAATCAATATAAATATGCAAATGAGATTTTAAAGAAATTTGGATTTGATTCAAGTGACCACATTGACACTCCCATGATTGAGCGAACTAAACTAGATGAGGACCACTCGGGGATCATGGTAGACCAAGCGAAATATCGTAGTATGATTGGATCACGATGTACCTCACGGCTAGTAGACCAGACATCTTGTTCTTTGTTTGCATGTGTGCTAGATACCGAGCTAAGCTACTAAAAAGCACCTTGAAGCGGTTAAGCGGGTCTTTCGGTGTCTCGAGGAACCACCAATATGGGACTTTGGTACCGAAAGACAACGGTATGTCTCTAACGACATATGCGGATCTGAGATCATGCGAGGTGTCAAGATACTGTCGAGCACGTCCGGAGGTGCTCGGTTTTGGGTGATAAGCTTGTGAGTGGTCTTCAAAGAAGCAAATGAGTACTTCTATTTCCTCTCTGAGGTGAATACATAGCCATGTCATCTTGTTGTGCTCAAATCCTATGGATGAGATCCCAATTTCGACTATGGCTTTGAATTTAACAAAATCCTACTGTCTTGTGATAATAAAAGTGTTATTGCTCTCTCATGCAACAACGTAAAACACTCAAGAGCAAAGCACATCGACATTCAACATCATTTCATCAGGGAACAAGTGGAAAAAGGTGTGGTGGAACTCTATTTTGTGAGGACTGAATACCAGTTAGCAGACATCTTCACCAAAGCTCTTCCAAGAGAACGCTTTGAGTTTATTCTTCCACTTCTTGGCTTGAAAAGCCTTCAACCAGAAACACTCAAACGTCTTCAAAAGGAAGACGAGGAGTAAAGGTCTATCTTCATCTATCTCTTGTAATTATTTATTCGAAAAACAAAATACAAAATTATAAAACCTTCAAAAAATCCATAAAAATCTGAAAAATTCGAAAAATCTTCAAAAAAAAATATTGTCAATTTGTCATGTTTTTCTCGGTTCGATAATATCTACGGTCTTTGTGCTTTGTCATTCAAAGAATGACACGGGACTTTAGATGTTGTTCAATTCTTAAAAAAAAAAAATCAAAAATATTTTTGGGAGAAAGAGAAACAATGGTTTATTGTCATTTCGACCAATAACCCGCTTTTCAAAGAAAGAACGAGCCATGCTTTATCATGTTTTCAAATTTCATGCTCGATTCTATAAAAGTTATCTGCTGAAAACTAACTGTTTTGAAAAATAACTCGGACTCTATTTTTGATAATCATCTGGACTTATTTGTCAAAATATCTAACTCTCAATCAACAACCTATGTCATTGATTGAGGGGGAGAATGATTTCAATTAAATTAAAATGTTATTTGTCATTCAATTTTTTTCAAAAGATAATTATGCATGTTCAATCAATGGAGTTTAAAGTCTTTATATCTGATCCATATCAGTTAAAACGTTTTCATAATCAAGTCACAATTCTCCTTTAAAGCTTTCAAAATCAATTTAAAACTATAAGAGATCACAAATCTCAAATGATTTTATAATTGTGATCGGGGGAGAATGTGTGATTTAAATTGGATTTAAACTGATAATTCGGTAAATGGTTTTATAAGGATGTACAAGCTCTCCTTCCCACATGTGACAAACGATTTCAAATTTTCCATGCACATGTTGAGGGGAGCATCTATCTTAAACCTATGATTTGAAACATGATCACTTATCTCAATGTGCGGGTTCCTCTAGTATGTGCAAAACTCTTTTCAAATCTCGAGGCACATATTGAGGGGAGCAAAATCATGAAAACCTCATCCTTCCCGAAATGCTTTATCTACTTGATTCGATTAGGAAGTGATGTTGATATCTTTTAGAAAATGGTAATCAAAGTTAATTCTTTCTCTTGCCTCGATGTACAAAACTATTTTAAATACTTGATGCACATGTTGAGGGGAGTTCTTCTTCTAAAAATATCAAAAACAATTCGGTGCAAAATGCTTTGATAATATATCACATGCTCTCGGATTGATTTTCAAATGGTTTTCAATTGGTTCCATACGCGGATGAACAATACCAAATAGACCGACCAACTTTACTTTATGTGCGGTGATATAAGGATGATAAGGTTAGGTATTTGTTCCCATGATCCGCCCGAACGGAGGGATCTACCGAGGACTATCCACTAGTTAGTGTAGAGTTCTTAGGTATGATGATAAAAGGAGAAAATGAGATATGGGAAGCGTGCGGATTGAGGCCGAGCTAATCTTGGAATAAACCCAACAAGGTTCTTGCTATGAAGTCTCGGTAAGCTTGAAGGGGTTAAAGAATGAAAAAAATTGAATGAGAAAGGGTGAAAACAAATAGCCTCCATTTACTCAACCTTAGGGAAGATACTGGGTTCAATTCATATACTCTTGATGGTAACATCGGTATTGAAGACAAGGCGTCATGGACCAAGTGACGACTTGCACTTCAACTTTCCATACCACTCAAGCTCCTCTTAAAGGACTTGTTTCATTCTCACGGGAACCGACATTATCTATCGACTTTCTCTTAGAGATTGTTGATATTGAAGGAGGAGACCCTCTCCCTAGTCTCCGATATAGGATCCAAATATGCACAAATTGAGTCTAGAGCCACGAGATCAACAATAAATCTCATTAGGACACTTTCAAATGAAGACTCTGCTTTCACACAATGTGGAAAGAGATTATATCTTGAGTCCTACGCATTATCCTTGTGGTATTGCGAAACATCGAGTGATATGTGAACATATTCACAATGAAGATGGAAAGCCTTACGAGCCAACATCAAACAAGCTCTCGGTAGGTGGCATGTGAGTTCTAGTCAATAGATCTACCATGTGACAACTGAATAGAAACAATGGGGTGATTCAATCTCTTGAATCAATCCTGGTTCAGGTTATGGATTGACGGATACCTTTGAAAAACCGGTCGTCATGCTTAAAAACTCTTTTCTTTAGCAAATCGATCGTGTACAATTTTTCAAATCAAAAGGTGTGTAATGATTGATAATGGATTTTCATTAAAACCTTCGTTGTATTGCAAAAATCAATTTCTATTGAGCGATACATGATTGTTTTTCAAATATCTTTTGTCAATCAGTGAATCTCTATTCATTGGTTCACTCACTCCGTGTTGTCTTCTTTGAGGCGCTCGGTTTGAGAACGCTAGAACAGTGCGAAACTCTTGTCAAGGAAGTTCTTGAATTTTACACGATCACGGGCGGTGCTTGTCTTGATCAACGGGAACCGTGGGCGTGTACCTCAATTCAACGAAAGTGCTCAAAGACACTTTCGTACGCTTTATTGCTAATTGTTTTATGCGTGTGCATGGGCGTTCGCGGTGATCGAGAATGAAGCGGTCAATCCATAGCGCATGCTCTCTCAACACATTCATCTCGAAGAAATCATGATTAGTGCATCAATGACTACGATATTTTCACTCCATGCTTACGCTCTGCTGCGCCAATATCATGAATCAACAAAGCTTCCACTACTCGATGAGAAGATTTCATGATCCGAATGTGAGCATGTCGGTCCGAAAGTCACATCATCACTTAATTCCTTCTCCACAATGGATGTCTCGAGAGATTTTGTTGGTGATGATCTCAAAAGTGGCTCAAAAATTATTATCACGTGGATCGATAAAGACCTCCACTTGGATTATCCAAACATGCAATAAGAAGAATTTATGACTACGAGCTTGAGCAAAGCACTACATCAAGAATACAAGAACAATTGTTAATGTAATATCATTTGTATTCAATGTAATTTTAGTACGTGATTGAGGTGACCTCCCTTAGGGAGATTGTTAGAATTAGAAATTCCGTATTAAAGAGTCGGTCACCTCAAGTATATGTAATCGTTAGAAACCTCGTAGTCGTAGTTATTTTAAGTTAAGTAGTATTTAGTTAAGTAACACCGTGGAGGACAGACGGTCTTTACCCACTGTATGCACGATCCACACCCGTTGTGTGGCGTTTTATTGTAAGACTATAAATACTCTCTACCTTCCAAGGTAGAGAGTTGGAGCTAATAATAAGATTTTTCTTTCTCTCACTAAATTTCCCAACCTCTAACTCTTTCTCTCTCTAAAATATCATCTTATACGCCACCTTGTGCTTATGGTTTGATGTGTTTGTGAAATCCAATATCCTACAGTTGTATTGCTCAGTGTCACATTCAATTGTGGGTTTTCAAGAGGTGATGTACGTCTTATACTTGACGGTTGGTTAGTTGAAGAGTATAGAGTACGTAGAGTACTTAGAGATGCTAATGGAAATCGGCACCGCTCTTTGTTACATTTCTGCAAGTTTAAGTCACGAGTTCGGTTTAGTTTACTTCAAGGTCAAATTCATCATATTTGGTTTTCTCCATTAGCTGTCACGACAAAGAGCCTACTGAATGATAATGGGGTTGATTGCATGTGTTGCCAAGAGATGATGAAAAGAGAGAGATTATGACGTTTGAACACAACAGTTCAAGCCTCGTTCTCTAAAGAAAAGAAAAGTGTACGTCTCAGTGCGCTTTATCTTCAAAAGAAGAGGAATCTTCTTATGATGTTTGAACACAACAGTTCAAGCCTCGTTCCTAAAGAAAAGAAAAGTGTACGCTTCAGTGTGCTTTATCTTCTGAAGAATAGAAATCTTCTCAATTATGACCATTCTCATCAACATGCTTCATGCTTTTTCCATGCGCTTCAGTCATCAAGTGAACCGGACTACTGATAATTACTCTTATTCCACTTGCTCAATATAATGAAGATGGCGACTTCATGTGCTAATTTTGCGGGGGAGAAGTGTGAATAGACTACATTTGGATGATTTTCACTTGTTTAATCAAGAATGGTATCTCCGTATGCAATTCTTGAGGGGGAGAAGAAGTGTGATAATACTGCATGGTTGATTGATATATGAGAATAAATGGTCAAACGGCTCCAAACTCATGTAAGAACCGAGCTTCTTCTTATCGGGTCATCTTCACATGATGTTTTCTTCCAAGAGCCATTGGTTGACATCTTCACACAGGCTGATTTGATTAATGACAAAGTGCTTCCAGTTGCGGGGCTGACTCCCTTAATGAACATCTTTTTGTTCTTGTTTGATTGGGAGGGATTTGAGTTAAGGGGATTTGCTATTTGTAAGTTAACGGGAATGCATTTGGTGAGTTGAAGATGTTGACTTTATATTCCCCAATTGGACAATCTTGAAGAAGGTCGAGTCTACAGTCGGTTCTACATTTTCTAGTACATGTTAGAAGACTTAAGACGAGTTGCATTTAACGATCTAAAGACTTCTTCTTAATTCAAGCATTCATCATAAAGATTGTCAGTTTAGGGGAGAGCACTAATTGGGGGAGAGTGAAAAGCCATATTTAATCCCCAATTAGACTTTCTCGCATTCTTCCGCAGCAAGTTGATTCTCACAAAGATCTAAAGTGTTCTTCTCAAAAGATTTCTAGAATATGGGCTTTGAATGTGTTGTTGATTCTGAAGTGTCAAAACCAGCAAGGGCGAAGGAGACACACAACTAAACACAAAGCGAGTAAACTTGATCAACTTAATTCTTCTAAGTGATTGAAGATATCCCGGGAAGACAAATGTCAAGACTGCAGAGAATCTCAAGGTTTTACTCATCAAGGCTTTTAGTGTTATTATTCCAACTACGTGGGGGAAGTGATATAAAAGAATGTTTGTGTGATAAAAGAGGTACACAAGTGTGTGATGATTTCGATGTTATCGCAATCATCGGGGAGAGAATTGTGTACATTGGGGGCGCTCAACTATTTTACTTGAGGGCTTAATCAGTGATTCAGAGATATAATCACTTATTTCGGAGTTGACATCCGCAGAGATAGTCATCCGCAGAGATAATCAGTGATTCGGCCTGCTTCTTCAATGTTATCGGTTATTCTCTCTTTGGGCATTCAGGTACTTCGGGTTCTTGAGCTTCATACACTATCATTAGGGGAGAGAAAAGTATACATCGGGGTTATTCTTTGGCTATCGGACTTAATCTGCTACTTCGATGGTATAAGTTTCTCTATTCGGGTATATGTGTATTCGGGTTCGTGAGCTCTAGTCTAAGAGACTGACTGCATCAATTCATCTACTTGGGGGAAGTGGTTTCTTGACAATTTTTTGGTATGGATTGCTTCAGACTTCAGTGGTTATGAAATATGAGAAGAAATTTATTGAGTGGGATGATATGTTGCTGTTCTTGTTGATGATATAACCCCGAACGAAGAATCAATGATCATTCTTAAAAGGAGGAGCAAGATCAATGATAATGGTGTGCTTCTTTGTGCACTTGGCTAAGGGAAGCTTGAAAGAAAGCTTTGAATCTGCTCAGCTAAAGGATTTTCGGTTTGGGGGGAAGCTGCCAAAGTCTCACTTTCAGATGGTTCAATTTCTTTCTTCAATGCAAGAGCCTCGGAAGCTTTGGTGGTGAAAGTTTTAGGGATGATGACTTCTATCTTCTACAACGGGGTTGCTCGATATCCTTATCTCGGTTCTCGTATCATCATCTTCTTAAACTATATCATCTAATCTATCTGTGTATATATTTTTTTAAAAACAAAATACAAAAATATAAAACCAACAAAATCAAAATAGAAAATTATAAAACCAACAAAAACCCATAAAAATCAGAAATTTTGAAAAAGACCAAAAATATTGTTTTCTAAAGACATGTCTTCTGATATCGATAACATCTGCAGTCTTAGAAATGTCATTCAACAATGGCACGGGACCATAGATGAAGTTCGAGCAGAAGGTGTAAATATATATTTTCAAAACATGTCACAAATCAAATGGCTTGCAGTTACTTCAGACTGTAACCCGTGCTTAAAACTATGGTTTGCTATTATTTCAGATAGCAACCCGCTCTTTTAAAGAAAGGAAAGTGTTGCGCTAAACCGATTTTCATAAATTTCGTGCACTTATCCTAAAATCATAATGAGGAAAGTATGTCGAAGGATTGCTGTTCCTACACAAATGTTTTTCCGTCTATAATTCTTCATAAAAATATTTGTTGTATTCAAAAATGGTGGAAATTGAGTTGCTTGAAAATCAATCAGATTCAGAGTTTTCGTAAAAATTGAAAACTCAATCAATGACTTCAGCGCTTTTAAACTTTTCAGAAAATAAGTCATTGATTGAGGGGGAGGATGTTTTCAAATCTATATCATCTAACGTGCTTTTCTAATTATCCTCGTGCTTCACTAAAAATGATATTTGCCTATGTCGAAGGACTAGGAATTTAGGATATGATTGTTAGGATTAGATGATTAGAGTTTGATAAACACATTATTCCATGCTTTACATGATCGATTGATATGTCGCCAAAATTGTTGTGGTCGCTCAGCAATTAGTTCCTAGCTTACTTAGAGCTCATCATCTAGTGACTTAGTGATTGTTTACGGTTGGGTGATGTCGACCACCATACCCAAGATGTATGATGAGTTTGATGATAAGGAGAAAAGAGATTTGATGCATATGTATGTGTAGAACCCAACCTATGATTTAATTTGAGCATTTCAAGATGAAACCATGAGAGTATCTATGAGTACTATGTGAGATTTCAATTAGTGAATGACATGAGGAACATCGAATGACTATGCTAACATTCAAATTTCAACTCAAAGTCCCGAATGGCACAAGTTGTCAACGTCAAATTAGTTTAAAGGATCAAGAATACAAACTATGAGCAGAGACATGCTATGTTTGAAAAATTGATTCTCAATCGCCTCAAAACCAACCGTGGGAGACAAGTTGCCTAATGACTCAATGCTTTCACTCAAACATTGGAATCACAACCAAAGCATCACAAGTCATACCTTGGGTAATGGTAATCACAAACTCATTCCCGATCCTATGTTCAACCAAGCCGATGCTGCACGCGTAACATCATTGATCAACTAGCTCACTATTAGTCGAATTCTCTCCCACAAACCAACAACAACCTCGTAATCAGATCTAACCCACATAATCAAGCCATCATAAAGATGGAAGGATAACCGCCTGGAAAGCAAGATGATCGTGGAAGCGGGTAGGCCGGTAGAGGATATGGGCAATCAATCGAGGAAGGAATGGTAACCAAGGTCAAGCTAAGCCGATCAAATGCTATAACTGGTGGTGATTGTAAGGAACCGACATGCGCCCATGTAATCACGACATTTCGTGAGATAAGATGTTCGGCATCAGATAATTGATGAAGAGGAATTGTCGCTTGCCGAAATGCCAAGACCTATGATGCATGTGATCCATAATCATCGAACGCTTTTCAAGTTGTCGATGCATACGACTCGATGTAGATGATGGACCCATCGCACACACAATCTTTATGGCTAGCATCTCTCCAATGGTTTCTCCCAAGATCTCTTCTTCACCACAAGCTGATCCAAGGACAAACTCATCTCGGGAGGTAAAGCTATACGATGATGTCCAACAGATGGATGACAGTACAACCAATCGAAACTATTGAATCAAATATTGAAAATATGGGTAATATCATATTGTCCCATAAGATGCGAATCAAAGTGAAAGTGAAGTTGTACCATGATGCATCTTCTGCATGACTATGATGAATACACCCATGTGAACGTGGTTGCCACTTATGAACAACGCAAAATTTGAGTGACCACCGTGAAAGCTGGAAAACTTTCTAAATAAGCAAAAACAAGAACTCAAGAAAGTGTAAATGCTTAAGCAAGAATTTAATGCAAAAGAATCAAAGCTCTTGAGAGATTTTTCTTCGAAAACTTTAAAACAAACTTGAAAACAAGTTGTACATGCAAGGAAACACCATTCGCATCGCTTCACATGATCACTAAGCATAGACTAAAATGATATTTGCCTATGTCGAAGGACTAGGAATTTAGGATATGATTGTTAGGATTAGATGATTAGAGTTTGATAAACACATTATTCCCATGCTTTACATGATCTGATTGATATGTTGGATTGACTTTTATTAGTCGATTGTTGTTTGGGTGATGTCGACCACCATATATATGTATGTGTGTTCACTAACGTATGCAGGTATATTGGTATATAAGAATGTTCCCGATCCGGATCCCACATATGATGATGATTGGATGCCGAAAGGAAAGGGTAACTATATCTTGGGTTGACAAATGAAGAAACAGAGCTTAATTTGACTTCTATGAAGAGTTGGCATGATAAAATGCAACGTAAGAGATATCACTGCATCAGCAGATGGTTTTCTTCATCATCAAATAAAGAAACGGAGCTTAATTTGACCTCTATGGATAGTTGGCATAAAAAATGCAACGAAGAAGTCTTCTTGCATCAGCAGATGGTTTTCTTCAAACCTCCAAAGAACAACAACAAAAGCAGCTCAACCACCTAATGTATCTTTGTGCAGGACAAGTAGTGGATGATAACATTTTTTAAAACATTATGAAAATACTGTTTTGAAAATGGAAAAATACTGTTTTGAAAATAAATTGGACTCAAATCTCGAAAATCACCGGACTTCATTTTATCAAAACTTAAGTCACCCAATCAATGACTACGGTCATCGATTGAGGGGGAGAGTGATTTAAGATAGAATATTTTCAAACAATATTTCATCAATCAAGTCCGTTTGTACAAAATAAGTGGTGATCTAAAGATTTAATGTTATGTCATGGTATGATTTTTCTTTATAACCCAAAGATCTTTCAAAATGAAATTTTTTCTGTTCTTGTTTGATTGTGAAATTGTTTTATTTTACTTAAAAATCTCTTAAAAACTATCATACCTGACACTAACAATCTTTAATGTCGAAAAATTAGTCCATATCAGTCATTTTCAAAAATTAAATCAAGCCATGTCTTTCCCCAAAATTTTCTAAATGATTTAAATCAATTGGGATCACAAATCTCAAATGGTTTGAAATTTTTGATCGTGGGAGAGATCGTTATTTAAATCTCAAATTTGTTTAAATGGAATTGGTTTTAGTCCTTTAAAGGCACTCCTGCCTCCATGTGCCAAACGATTTCAAATATACAATGCACATGTTGAGGAGGAGCATTTATCCAAAAACAAGATGAGTATTTAAACAAGGCACATATTCTCCCATGTTTTTCTAAACCTTATTAAATCACTTGGGATCCAAAATCTCAAAGGGTTTGATATTTTTGATCCCAAGTGATATTTTTTATCTCAAAATCACTTGGATGATGATATACTTGGATTTGTGTTGAAAGGGTTTGTATTTAAAAGGTGATCGTTTTGATTCAAATGTGCATGCTGCTCTCCCATATGTGCTAAACTCTTTCCCGTATTCTCGAAGCACATATTGAGGGGGAGCATTTCTAAAGAAAATAAACTTTCAAGGTACAAAGATTTCTATGTTTCAACATAAAGTACCTTGATTGATTTTCTAAATGGTTTCTTAGTGGCTTTCGTAATCGTGGATGTACTTCAAAAGAACTCTTACCTCTATGTGATAAAATGATTTCAAATATCTTATGCACATATTGAGGGGGAGAATTTACCAAGAAAATCAAATGGCTTTTTCTACGGAAATTGTGATCAAGAGATTATTTCAAAGAACTCTTGCCACCATGTGCTAAACAATTCAAAGATCATATGCACATGTTGAGGGGGAGCATTTCTAAATGATCAAAACTATTAAGGTACAAAATGCTTTGATTTTATATCACAAGTACCTTGATTGATTTTCCAAATGATTTTTCAATTGGTTTCGAGAAAGAAAGAACAATACCAAAAGACCGACCATTTTAATTTATGCATGGTGTTATAAGGATGGTTAGGTTAGGCATTGCGTTCCACGATCCCGCCAGAGTCGGAGGGATCTACCGAGGACTATCCACTAGATAGTGTAGAGTCCTTAGGTATGATGAAAAAAGGAGAAAAGTGAGATATGGGAAGAGTGCGGATCGAGATAGACCTAGAACCGGAATAAACCCAACAAGGTTCTAGTTATGAAGTCTTGGTAAGCAATCAAGGGTTGAAGAATGAAAAGAAATGAATGTGAAAAGAGTGAAAAAATAGCCCTCCAATAATTCAACCTTATAGCGTAAACCGGGTTTAATACATATACTCTTGGTTGTTACTAAGTAACACCGGTATTGAAGACAAGACGTTATGGACCCAAAGGACGACCGTACTAAACTTCCCAAGCTACTCAAGTTCCTCTTAAAAGGACTTGTTTCATTTTCACGGGGAACCTACATTATCTATCGACTTTCTCTTAGAGATGGTTGACATTGAAGAAGGAGACCCTCTCCCTAGTCTCCGGCACATGAACCAAATGTGCACTATTGAGTCTAGAGCCAAGAGATCATCCACAATATCTCATTAGGACACAAAATTAATGAAGAATTGCTGTTTCACATAATGTGGAAAGTAAGTATATATTGAAAGTCCTACGCATTATCCTTGTGGTATTGCCAGAACATCTGAGTGATATGCAAACATATTCACAATGAAGATTGAAAGCCTTCTAGAGCCAACATCAAACAAGCTCTTGGTAGGTGGCATGTGAGATCTATCCAATAGATCAACCATGTGACAACCGAATGAAAACAATGGGGCGATTCAAAATTATGAATCAATCTCGGTTCGAGTTATGGATTGACGAAACCTTTGAAAAACTAGTCGTTGTGCTTAAAACTCTTTTCTCTAGCACATCGATCGTGTATTAATATTTCAAAATAAAAGGTGTTTATGATTGATAATTGATTTTCCCGAAAACCTTCGTTGTATTGCAAAACACTTTACTTTGAGCAAGACACGATTGTTTTTCAAATCTCTTTCATTAATCGGTGAATCTCAAATTTGCTAGTTCACTCACTCCGTGTTGTCTTCTTTAAGACGTTCCGGTTTGAGAACAACTAGAGCAACCGCGAAACCCCGTCAAGGAGATTCTTGAATTCTACCGATCACAGCAAGATTTGTACTCGATCAACGGGAACCGTGGGCGTGTAATTAATTCAACGAAAGTGATCAAAGACACTTTCATGTGTTTTATTGCTAACGTTGTTTGCGGTACATTTGGATGGTTGCGGTGATCGTAATTGAGAAGTCAATCTAAAGCCGCATGCTCACAAAGATCCACATTTAATTTGAAGAAATCATGACAAGTGCCTATCTACATAACCCGGCTCGGATATTTTTATACTATGCTTCGCTATCTGCTGGAAATATCTTGAACCAAGAAAGCTTCCGCTACTCGATGAAAAGATGTCATGATCCAAAAGTATGAGCATGTGGGTCCAAAAGTCACAACTTCACATGATGGCAACACAACAAAGGGTGATCCAGAGATTTACTGTGGCTGATAATCATCAAATATGTGGATCAGTTAAAGACCTCCACTGAAAGTACAAATCATTCGGACTATCAAGAGTCACTGCTAAAGCACAAAGATTGCTGAACTTGAAGAATTAAAGTCTACGAGCTCAAGACTGAAGATTAAATAGAATGCTAGGATTCGAAATGTAAAACATGGGGTGACCTCCCTTAGGGGGAGATTGTTAGGAATTGGAAATTCCATTGTGAAGTGTCGGTCACCCCAACTATAGACTAGCACAAGTTAGCTAGTAGACATATCGTTATTTATCAGTTTATTAGTTATTTATTAGTTTAGTTTAGCGTAGTGTAACACCGTGGAGGAAGGACGGGTCTTTACCCACTGTATGACTGATCCACAGTCCGACAGGAGGACGTATTCTTTGTAACTATAAATACCCCTTCCATCCTTGGTAGGGGTGGTGCTTCTCATAATCTAACCTTTACAATTTGTGCTACAACTCTCTACCAAGAATACCCTCTCTTATCTTTCTCTCTAAATGGCTAACATGTATTTCCATCATCCAAGACCACCCGAATCATCAAACAACACAATATTTATGATCCTACAAGGCTTATCATTCACATTCTTATAAACACAATCATCTTGAACATTAATTAACGATTTCTTGCAAGTTAGACAAACAGATTCAACACTTTCATTAACCACAGCAAGTTTCACAGGTTCATTATATTCAGATGAAATGTCTTTCTTATTATAAAGCGATAAATTCCTAGGGTGTTCTTCTACTTTCTTGTCTTTATTAAGGATACTACTCTTAGAGGCAAGTGAGACTCTATTGTCCTTTGTATTGCTCTTAAGCTTTAGTCTGCTGCTCCTAGAGGTGCTTTCTAGTCGTGTAGAAGGTAAGGCACACGCATTAGGATTCACATTTTTATCAAGAGAAGTGTTTTCAGCTTTCCTAGTCTCTTTAGAGTGCTTTTTTAAACTTATGTCGTTTGTTCCATATGGTTTAGATGTGGAGGCAGATGCATTAGTGGTACTCATCCTAAAAAGGCCAGGTGCTAAAACTTTTGGTTTCTCGATAACCGATTTTTCATTTTCAACAATATTTTCTTTTTGCTTAGGCAAGGCAGGTGGAGTGACTGGTTTTGACAAATCTTTTTTTTTTCATTGACTTTTGGAGGAGGCTGAGAAATAGACATTTTTGGTTTCAAAACCGGTTTCGAAACATTTTCTTTCTCCCCAGTCAATGGTTTTGCAATCTTAGTATCCACAACCTTTCCTTTTTGACATTCCAGCTGAGCCCTCAAAAGATCATCTTGCTCTTTCATGTCCTTGTAGGCACGCTCACACGATAGTTTGTCATACTTGTATTCCTCAGTTTTTTGATCAAGTTGTTTAAAATATGACACATTTTCTTTTTCAAGTTTTTCAATAGATTTTTCTTATTTTCAAACAATTTTGGAGGTCTCAGACTGGAGTCTTTCATGGTCTTCAACAGAATATGTTTGTAAGATAATGGACATGACATCAGTAGTCATAACATCTTCGAAGAGAGAATCATTTAAAATTTCCAAAGCTTTGATGTGTTCAAAACATGCATTTGCTTTCTTTACCAGAGATTTATGGTCCTTGACAAAGTTACCTGTTTCTTTCAAAAATGCTTGTTCAAAGTGAATTACCCTCGCACTGACGTGGTTTAGCAGATTGGAAATTTCATTTTCAAAAACCTTTTTCATTTCATCGTGAAAACTAAAAACCAGTTGTTAGTGCTGATGTTGATTTTTGATTTAACAAGCTCTTGAAGTTACCCCATTCTAGTTTTAATTTCATCTAAAATGCTTCTAGTATCACTTGTGTTAAAAGGATTGTTTGAAGACATTTGTTCCATGTTCGAAAATGATTTTGAGACAAATATTGGTTTTGAAACTGGTTTTGGCTCCTTGTTTGAAACACTGGGTGTGATAGAAAACTTTGACTTTTCTTTTTGCGGAACAAAATTAATTCCAGAAATTTTGTTATATTTGTTGTAGTCGATTGGTTTTATTTCTGGATTCTTTTGTTTCATTTTTGACCTACTCTCGTCAGTGAGTTCTAACGTTTCATGAGAATCACAAATTTCTACGGGTTCATGTTTATCTAACAAAGCTTTTCCATTATACAAAATATTTTGTTCGTTCTGAGCTTTCTTGAGTGCACAAGGAGGTTTGTTACCAAGAGCCACTTTTTGAGTTGTATGAAAATACGAATTTGTTTGATTTGTTAACATATTGACTGTTTGAGTTGAATGACCCGTTGTAACAAGCAAATTTTCCAATTTTTTGATTTTTTCATTTTTCTCAATAATTTCATCAAGAAGAGAATCTTCTCGTTTTGTAAAGTCAAATATCAACTTTTTCTTCTCTTTTTCAAGATCATAATAAGTTGCTTTTTGTTTAGAAAGTTTGGTTTTAAGATCAGAAATTTCCTCGTTTGAAGATTTTATTTTCAAGCTTAAATTAACATCAAGTGTGTCATACTTGATTTGCAATTGTTTTTCTCTTAAAACGGAATTTCGATAACCAATTTCTAATTCTGACTCTTTGTTTTTGTGAAATTCAAAAGATTTTGCATTCTCCTTGTACCTCTTAAGCTCAGCGGTCAATTTATCATCCGCGGCCTTAACATCGCGATTGACCTTTTTCACTTTCTCAATTTCAATGCCACAATTATTAATCAATGATTCAAATAAGGCATGTGTTTCCTCATCAGTCTTAGTATTTTGTGCCACACAGCCTCCACTAGGATCCATATCTGGAGTTTCAGAGTTAATATTGCTACTACTCGGATTGTCCCGGTATGTGTCATAAGTAGGTGTTGGCATCACAAAATGCTTTTCATCATGAGTAAACACATCAAATATGACACTGTTATAGCATGGATCAATGATTGGTACCTCGACATCTTGCATTGGCGTCATAAATGGAGGTGTGTCGTAATCGGTCGTCGTTTAGCCTCCTCGAAGATTTGCCATGAAGATGCAATTTGCGTTGATATCCTCACGCTCTTCCATTTCATCCATAATAGCTATAAAGTCATGTTCCTCAGCACTCAACTATATCCCTGCTTCTGAATTCTGTGCCAACAGCAATGCTTTCTGAAGATAAGCAAAATTTGTCTTTTTCGGCTTAGTAGGACAATTCCTTGCAATGTGACCCACTCCTTGACAGTTGTAACACGTAACCCGATTAGCCTGATTCACATTGCCATAATTCCCAACGACTGGAGTTGCAGCATTCCCATTCTGATTACCCACTTCTCTATTCCCAACATTCTGACCCAACTGATTTCCAACATTCTGACCCAACTGACTACGATGATACGGAACCACCTGATTACCCATGTGAAATCCAGTAGCATAACCCCGGGATTCCCAATAACTCTAACCATTTGTCCTTGTTGACCTATATTCACACCCGGCTGTGCAATTTGCCTTTTGCGAGTGTTAGATGAAATCCTTTGGTTGTTGTTAGTTGGTGTGGAATAGTGTCCTTTGAATACTTTAGTCAAAAAAGCAAATGCATTTGACAAAGCCTCTGTTTGTTCAACTTCAAGATCAGTGATTCCTGGTTCCTGGTATTGTTGATACTATTGTTGTTGAATGAGTTGTTGTTCTGGTGGATAGAATTGTTGTTGAGGGATAACAGCTTGTGGTTATGGAATGTATTGTTGAAAGTTGTTGTTAATGGAAGATGATGAAGATTGTTGTTGTGTGCTCACTGGAGTTGGTGACTGTGCAATTAGTGCCAAGGGATCATGATTCTTTGCCAATCTTTCTTTCCTAACTTCATTGACTTCAGCTTGGTTTTGTTTCAGAAAATCGTAGAGTTGATCAAAGTTCACCTGATGTAAGTCCTTTGTTTGGTTGACAATAGTGACATAGCGTCCCTATTCTTCTTGAAGATTGTTGAGAAATTTGATGTTACTCATGATAGTTCTGGGTGTCAACTTGTTTCTGATAAGCTCATTCATCAAAGTGCAAAACCTTCCATTGTAGGATTCAATGGATTCTTATGGAGTTGATGTAAACTTCTCCCATTCAGTTAGCAGCTTGTTCTCCATGTCCTGTTGTACAGTTTTGGTTCCATAACATAGCCGTCTAACACGTTCTCACATATCGTAAGCACTTTCACAGCTATCTATAGCAGCAAAGATTTCTCTTGGTAATCCCAGTTGGACAATGTGTATTGCCATGTCATCTGCATCGACCTGCTTCTTATCCTCTTCATTGTATTCGGATTCATGTTGAGCACGAAAGTATGGTGGAACGGGAGGTGTTGCATCAGGAATTCCAGGGTCTTGGACTTGTCATGGCTTGAAGGGTCCATTCGTAATGGATTGAATCATGAGTTTTCCATTAGGTTTGGTTTTGATCTAGCGGAGCATACGACTTGTCCATCGAAGATATCCACCTTTTTCCAGCATAGGAGGACGGTTTTCGGCACAGGCTGCATAAATGTGTTGTTGAGTTGCCATTGATGAAGGTATTTGATAATAAAGTTGATGTAGGACCGATTCAATGATAAAGGAGTTTTGTTTTGATGAAGATTAAGCTTGGTTGTTGTAGTGAAATTGGGTCTGAAAACTTAAAAACCTAATAACTTCTGTTGGGAGCGTTTTTAGGACTTGAAGGTTGACCCGAATCAACTTTAGTTTCTTTGGCTTGCCAATCTCTTCGTTCTCACGGTCGTTTTGATGGGTAGAATGCTGAAAACGGAGTTACGGTTCAAAAGTTATGGCCGTTTGAAGTTTTGTTGAAGATCTTACTCGTAAACTTGTTCTTAGGCATAGGATTTGGTGCTTAGGCGTAAAATTCCTTAGGCGTAGACTTTCTTAGGCATAAGACTTCCTTAGGCGTAGGATGAAGCTTATGCGTAGACTCTATCTTACGCGTAAACTTAAGACTAAACGTAAGCTTATGCGTAAACTATAAACTTAGAAGTAAAGGACCTTACGCATAGGATTTAACGTAGGCGTAAAAGTGCTTACTCGTAAGCTTTAGGATTAGGCGTAAGATTAGGTTTGAAACCAAAATCCTTCACACTTGTCCAAGTGTGAGAGATATCCACAAGTCGAAGTATTCCACAAACTTATCCAAGTGAGGGAAGTACTGAGTAAACGTTGTTGCACGAAGATTCTTCACCAAATGCTTAAGCGTAGAGTTCACTTCTTACGAGTAGACCTTAGGTGTTGGAATAGGGTTTCAACTTTTCTTACGCGTAGAACTAGGGTTTTGACTTTCTGTACTTGCACTCCTTACGCGTAAACTGCCCAGATTTTTGCATAAACACGATTTTTCCCCCAAAAACACGATTCCAAATGATTTCTTTTGCGCAAACTTCTTCCATAACACTTAAAGATCAATAAAAACTACAACTTTAGCTTAAACAACACGTAAAAATCAAAACTTTATGCAAAAAGCACACGTTTTTAATGAAAAAAACGCAACTTTTGTGTAAAGTTTCAACAAAATGTAACACAAACACTCCTAAACCATTGTTAGGCGATTGACACCAATTGCAGGACCTCGTTTTACTCAACTTTATCATGATACCAGCCTTAACACACAAGTATAACACGTGAAACACTATGCGTAAAGATGAAGAAAGAATAAGAAAGGTGGTGACTTGAATGATATATGTCGTGTATGTATAGAGAGAAAAAGATGAAAGGAAACTTGTTATATCATACGAAAAACACACACTTACGCACTCAAGCACACCCCTAAAATGACACATTTGAGGGGTATTTATACTCTTAAACAAAACTCCCTAATGGGCTTGGATGGGCTTGGATTGGATAATGTCATACATAAGGCTAGCTTAACTTAACTAATAGCCATTTAGCTTAGCCCAATCCACGAGCCCGTTCACTATTCTATTGCGATAACTAACACACGTTACAAAGTTCCTAAACGTGGATGACCATCACTTCTATTAATTATTATTAAGGCTAACAATTTTTGTTGAGGGTATTGTTGAGGAAAATAGTTGGTTAAGACATGATACTTGTATAGTTATGATGGATCTTGTAGATAATTGATAAGTGTGTTGTGGTGCAAGTTCGATAGATTTGACCCAAGTTCGATAATGATGACTAAGTTTGAAAGGGTATTATGAAAATTACATATTACTTACTGTGACAACTCGCAATTTCAAGTCATTTCTCAAGTTTCACTATTTCAACATTTATCGTAAACTAGGTTTACGTGTTCCAAATTCGCGTAACCTTAATGGTTTAGCGGCGAATTCATGATCATATCATCACGAACATTTCATATGGACTAAGTTTAGTCTACATTTCATTAACATCATTTGCATCATGTTAGTTCATTCATGACATTGCATTTCACATTAAACGTGAAATTTCATATTAAATAAACGTTATCGCGTGAGTTATTATTTTGAATATTTAATCCGATACTTCCAAAATGATCCCGATATATTTTTATACTTACATTTAGTTTATAAAACAATATTTTGAGTTTACCTAGTGTTATAAATTTATTTTGTATATAAATCGTTATAATTATATTATTACGACGTTTTTCTTAAAACTACACGATAATTATTTTATCACTCAAATTTTACAAGAAATGTAATTTTACAATTTTATAACTACAATATACTTTACTTTGATCCCTTAAAACTTAGTTTAGTCCATACCACTCTAATTTCACAACTATGTACAAGTTACAACAATTTCTACTTAACTATACATTTTACTTAACCTTTAACAATTACTTACATATATATGCAATAAAAGAAGAAAAAAAATAAATTTTGTGAAACATCCCCCAAACCGGCCTTAAGGGGGTGAGTCAAGTGGGTAGCAATTAATGTTGGTGAATTATTTCCTTTGATTATATAGATCTACACTCCAAGATATCTACTTTACATCTCATTCATTCACTTTCATATTTCAAAGTTAAGCTAAGGTGTTTTCTCTCTTTTTTTTCTTCTTAGAACCGCCTTCAAGGTGTTTAGCAAGGATCACAAAAATTTTCTCAAGCTCAAGTATAAACAATATAGATCACACTCTTATTAAGGTTTTGAAATAAAACCTAGGGTGTTTAGGTTAAACCTTTGTTCTTTGCACCTCATCATAGTAGCTTGTAAGCATATCATTTCATTTTATATCTTTCACTTTCATTTCATATTTATTTCTTCATATTTGGAGCAAGCATGCAAGACTTGTGTATATTTATACCATTTTACATGATTTTTAGAGTTTTATATATAAGGTCATCCTATAATTATCCCTTGTTATATATTGGTCTTGATGATGTTTAGGAACCCATGACACCCTAAGAAGGTGTATGGTAGGATTAGATTAGCTTTGGAGTTGATTTGAAGGGATTGGAATAGGTTTAGTACGAGAAAACTATTTTCGATAAGTATAAAAAGTGATCTGTTCTTATTTTGTTTTTCTGGAAAATCCGACAAGAGGCACGAATTTTGGCCTTGATATTTAGAAAATATACTTTAAAACGAATCCGTGGCGCTTGAACGGATTAAAACGGAGTTATAACGAAGAAGTTATGAATTTTACAAGTTTGACGACGAAATATATATTTTTCTGAAATTTCAGCAAAGTGTTTTTGTTTTGTACGAGTCAAAAACGAGTCCTAAGCTTTACAAATTATTTCGACTTATCAAAAATATATTAGTATACTTTGATACGAAGCTAAGGACGTGTAATACGTAGAAAACGGATTTGAAACGACTATGATATAAACGTTTTCATAAATTGCCGTAACTTTATTATTTTAGAAAAACTATTTTTGGAGAACAAAACTTTTGGAGAACTATTTTTGGAGAACAAAAGTTTTGGAGAACTATTTTTGGAGAACAAAAGTTTTGGAGAACTATTTTTGGAGAACAAAAGATTTGGAGAACTATTTTTGGAGAACAAAAAAAAATTTGGAGAACTATTTTGGAGAACAAAAGTTTGGAGAACTAAAACCATTTGGAGAACTAAAATATTTGAAGAGCTAAAAGATTTGGAGAACAAAAATATTGGAGAACAAATGGAGTACATTTTCCTATAAAAGTTATAATTTCACAATAAATCATTAATAAACCATTGTAGGATGACATTTTGACGTAAATACTTGTAAAGTAATTTAAGATTGGTCAAGACGTCAAAAGAGTATTTTTCGACGATAAGTATTATTTTCAAAACTCGCAAATGGTATAAATAACATACGAAATGCATGCATAACATTGCATCATAACTCATTACGTATCATATCATTCATAATAGGTCATTTTCGAGATTCACGCTATATTTCAGTGTATCCACTTTTGCTATCGCATTATTATCCAAGTGAGTTCATAGCCCCACTTTTACTCTTTTAACTGCTTTTACAAACTCTTGGGGAGATACATGCTACATTTTAATCGAACACAAATGCTTTGAACTGTATGCTATATCCGAATGTTTTATTGTCACTAAGTATTTGCCATGTTCAAGTCCCTACATCATGAACCATTAGTCACTTGCGGTGGCGAATATTGTGAATAGGCCTATTGAATTAACACTCCCGCTCTTATTGACCCGCTTAGGGAAATCGAGCGCACTATATTGAATCATTAAGGTAAATTGGCAAGTTTACCTATTAGGGCGGCGATAAAACGATGATTACCAATTTTTATTGGTGCGATGTTTACGCTTTGGTGTCATGAACTTAGTGAAATAAATACGATTTTGTTTTCAACGATGAGTGTGAAACAATTTAACTCACACTACGATGATTGTGTTCAAACGAATTAATTAAACCTATGGATTTCACTCAACCTTTGTGTTGACCTTTTAAGCATGTTTTATCTCGGTATCTAAGGCATACTTCATGGCATGCATGTGGACATATCATAGAGTCGCGGTGACGACGCTGCTCACATGGGATTGATACAATTTAAAAACATCGTTTGACTTGTACTAAACTTATTTTCCGTGCATAGTAACTTTCATTTGGGACCTATCTTTGTAACTCGAATGTTTTTATTAAATCAAGCGATGTATTTTCCAAACGACACTTTAGGTCGTTCAATATAACTGTGATTGTGATGCTATGACAATCAATCCCGTGAATTCCATTCCACCGCAAAATGTAATTTGGGGTGTGATTGGCATCGAGCTTGTTATAGAGAACTAGGTTGCATCATTGACCCTAGACTATAACTACATTATCATAGCATCTCATCATTTCATCATAAGTGCATGTTCACTTTACATGCGATTTATACGTACATTTTTCGAGTTATTTACTTTCATTTCAAAACGATTGTCACATGGATGCCCTTAAATGCTCATTCCATTATTTTTCTTCATACTCCAATGTCGAGAATGCCTTGTTATTCCCCATCAAAATTTCAACATCAGTTGACTCATCACCGATAACGTCGAATGCTGAGATAAACCTTTAAGTACGGCAAAGTCACTCTCACTCTTTTGTTTCATCACTAACATGTCGAGTTACACGCTATTCACACTAAGTCACTAAACCATCATACATTTGAAGCACTTACAACACCTCATAACTCATTTCTTAGGAAACCGTCGATCATTTTGAAAGATAACCTCAAACTTATCATTTCTTATCACATTTCTTTGGAGCGTTTATTATTAACATCGGATTTTGCTACGTCTCACATTTCCTCTTGTTTTGAAGAAGATATGGCATCAAGAAAGCTACACACGAAATGACCCAAGCGGCTATTCAAAAGTTGGTGAATGATAGCATAGCCGATGCTCTAAGAATTGAAAGGAAACGGTGGTCTTCTGCTTCTTGCCGCAGGCCATGCTTCTTTGAAGCCGTAAGGGCTTTCTTCTTCTCGGAAATGCAGGAGGATCCGGAGTTAAGAGTCGTTCTTACAAGGATTTCAAAGTGGAGATCCCACCAAGTTTAAAGGGATCAAGGAGCCACCGGCATGGTGCGATGGTTCGAGAAATTGGAGTCCGTGTTTTTGTTATGTAATTTCCGGATGATAGTAAGGTCAAGTTTGCTACAAGTACACTACTCGATGGAGCATTGTCGTGGTGGAACTCATATGCTCAACCGATGGGAATGGAGAATGCTTTCAAGCTTACTTGGGAGCAATTCAAGGTTTGGTAACTAAGAAATTTTGTCCTCGTCGGAAGTGAAAAAGTTGGAGACAATTCTATGAACTAGTAACAATTGGGTATGATATTGACACTTACATTCGAAGATTCCAAGAATTGGCGTGTTATGCCCGACTATGGTTTCGGATAACGAGAAGTTACTAGAGGCTTTTATCGGGGGACTTCCCGAGGTTATTCAAGGAGATGTGACTTCGTTTGATCCACAAACAATCGAGGAAGCTATTAGGGTGACTCAAAAGCTCATGGCCCAGGTAGTGAAGAGAGGTAAGTACACCAACACCAACCAAAACAACAACAACCCCAACAACCGCACCAACTACCACAATAACCAAAACAACAACAACAACGACGATAACCAACTCAACAACAACAAAAGGAAATGGGAAACGACCAAGGAGATTATAACAACAACAACCAAAACCGCAACACTAACCATCATCAACAACAAAATAGAAGGCAAGAAGTTGGAATGGTTTATGTTCACCGCACCAATGGGAGGCAAAGGTTATCTTGGAACACACCCACTATGTAATCGATGTAATTTTCATCACTCGGGTCCTTGCCACGCCAAGTGCCACAAGTGCCAAAACCGGACATCTAGCCGGGATTGTAAAGGTAAAGCCGTAGTCACATGCTTCGGATGTGGGAACAAGGACACTATCGGAATCAATGTCCTCAAAAGCAAGGTCAACCAAGTTGAAGGTGCTCATGGAATGCATACATGTTAGGAGGAGGAGAAGCTCGTCATGGTCACAACAACGCGGAAGACGAAGAAGTTTAGAAGCTAACCTTATTTTCCTTATGTACTATGTTGTACTAAGTTTATGTCTTCCATCATATTCGGATCTTATGACTTAAGATGTACTACTTTTGCTAAACCACTCGTTGTAAAATATTCTCATCTATCGTACTTATTTTCTTTCCGATTTGTTATAACTTATGAGAATTTTACTTCTTGTTCCTTAACGACCAGTTTAACGACACGGTTTAAATCTTTGTAAACATTGAGAGTTATAACAACTAAACCGAACGTCACATCATCGTTCCTTAATTATACATAGCCTAGCTAACTATGTCTAATTCGGAGGGATCATGTTATGTTAGGAGCGATTATTTATAAATCTTAGTGCAAGCAAAATCTTCACATATTCCAAAGTCAAAGTGTTGCTTATGAGATTCATCCAATATTTTCTTTACTATGATGTTCTATACACTCTCAATCATCGATAACCGTAACGACACTCCTCTATGTCTTCTCTCCTCGTTATTCATCGCAAACTCAAAATTCGATAGACCAACACGAACCGAATTCGGGATCGAATTCCTTTTAGATGGGCGAATGTGACAACTCGCAATTTCAAGTCATTTCTCAAGTTTCACTATTTCAACATTTATCGTAAACTAGGTTTACGTGTTCCAAATTCGCGTAACCTTAATGGTTTAGCGGCGAATTCATGATCATATCATCACGAACATTTCATATGGACTAAGTTTAGTCTACATTTCATTAACATCATTTGCATCATGTTAGTTCATTCATGACATTGCATTTCACATTAAACGCGTGAATTTCATATTAAATAAACGTTATCGCGTGAGTTATTATTTTGAATATTTAATCCGATACTTCCAAAAATGATCCCGATATATTTTTATACTTACATTTAGTTTATAAAAACAATATTTTGAGTTTACCTAGTGTTATAAATTTATTTTGTATATAAATCGTTATAATTATATTATTACGACGTTTTTCTTAAAAACTACACGATAATTATTTTATCACTCAAATTTTACAAGAAATGTAATTTTACAATTTTTATAACTACAATATACTTTACTTTGATCCCTTAAAACTTAGTTTAGTCCATACCACTCTAATTTCACAACTATGTACAAGTTACAACAATTTCTACTTAACTATACATTTTACTTAACCTTTTAACAATTACTTACATATATATGCAATAAAAGAAGAAAAAAAAAATAAAATTGTGAAACATCCCCCCAAAACCGGCCTTAAGGGGGGGTGAGTCAAGAGTGGGTAGCAATTAATGTTGGTGAATTATTTCCTTTGATTATATAGATCTACACTCCAAGATATCTACTTTACATCTCATTCATTCACTTTCATATTTCAAAGTTAAGCTAAGGTGTTTTATCTCTTTTGTTTTCTTCTTCTTCAAACCGGCCTTCAAGGTGTTTAGCAAGGGATCACAAAAATTTTTCTCAAGCTCAAGTATAAACAATATAGATCACACTCTTATTAAGGTTTTGAAATAAAAACCTAGGGTGTTTAGGTTAAACCTTTGTTCTTTGCACCTCATCATAGTAGCTTGTAAGCATATTTCTTTCATTTTATATCTTTCACTTTCATTTCATATTTATTTCTTCATATTTGGAGCAAGCATGCAAGACTTGTGTATATTTATACCATTTTTACATGATTTTTAGAGTTTTATATATATAAGGTCATCCTATAATTATCCCCTTGTTATATATTGGTCTTGATGATGTTTAGGAACCCATGACACCCTAAGAAGGTGTATGGTAGGATTAGATTAGCTTTGGAGTTGATTTGAAGGGATTGGAATAGGTTTAGTACGAGAAAAACTATTTTCGATAAGTATAAAAAGTGATCTGTTCTTATTTTGTTTTTCTGGAAAATCCGACAGTAGGCACGAATTTTTGGCCTTGATATTTAGAAAATATACTTTAAAACGAATCCGTGGCCGCTTGAACGGATTAAAACGGAGTTATAACGAAGAAGTTATGAATTTTACAAGTTTGACGACGAAATATATATTTTTCTGAAATTTCAGCAAAGTGTTTTTGTTTTGTACGAGTCAAAAACGAGTCCTAAGCTTTACAAATTATTTCGACTTATCAAAAATATATTAGTATACTTTGATACGAAGCTAAGGACGTATAATACGTGAAAGCGGATTTGAAACGACTATGATATAAACGTTTTCATAAATTGCAGTAACTTTATTATTTTAGAAAAACTATTTTGGAGAACAAAACTTTTGGAGAACTATTTTTGGAGAACAAAAGTTTTGAGAACTATTTTGGAGAACAAAAGTTTTGGAGAACTATTTTTGGAGAACAAAGATTTGGAGAACTATTTTGGAGAACAACAAAAAAAGAACAAGTTTTGGAGAACTATTTTGGAGAACTAAAGTTTGGAGAACTAAAACCATTTGGAGAACTAAAATATTTGAAGAGCTAAAAGATTTGGAGAACAAAAATATTGGAGAACAAATGGAGTACATTTTCCTATAAAAGTTATAATTTCACAATAAATCATTAATAAACCATTGTAGGATGACATTTTGACGTAAATACTTGTAAAGTAATTTAAGATTGGTCAAGACGTCAAAAGAGTATTTTTCGACGATAAGTATTATTTTCAAAACTCACAAATGGTATAAATAACATACGAAATGCATGCATAACATTGCATCATAACTCATTACGTATCATATCATTCATAATAGGTCATTTTCGAGATTCACGCTATATTTCAGTGTATCCACTTTTGCCATCGCATTATTATCCAAGTGAGTTCATAGCCCCACTTTTACTCTTTTTAACTGCTTTTACAAACTCTTGGGAGATACATGCTACATTTTTAATCGAACACAAATGCTTTGAACTGTATGCTATATCCGAATGTTTTATTGTCACTAAGTATTTGCCATGTTCAAGTCCCTACATCATGAACCATTAGTCACTTGCGGTGGCGCAAATATTGTGAATAGGCCTATTGAATTAACACTCCCGCCTTATTGACCCGCTTAGGGAAATCGAGCGCACTATATTGAATCATTAAGGTAAATTGGCAAGTTTACCTATTAGGGCGGCGATGAAACGATGATTACCAATTTTTATTGGTGCGATGTTTACGCTTTGGTGTCATGAACTTAGTGAAATAAATACGATTTTGTTTTCAACGATGAGTGTGAAACAATTTAACTCACACTACGATGATTGTGTTCAAACGAATTAATTAAACCTATGGATTTCACTCAACCTTTGTGTTGACCTTTTTAGCATGTTTTATCTCAGGTATCTAAGGCATACTTCATGGCATGCATGTGGACATATCATAGAGTCGCGGTGACGACGCGTCTCACATGGGATTGATACACTTTAAAAACATCGTTTGACTTGTACTAAACTTATTTTCCGTGCATAGTAACTTTCATTTGGGACCTATCTTTGTAACTCTGAATGTTTTATTAAATCAAGCGATGTATTTTCCAAACGACACTTTAGGTCGTTCAATATAACTGTGATTGTGATGCTATGACAATCAATCCCGTGAATTCCATTCATTGCGCAAAAGCAGTAATTTGGGGTGTGACACTTACTTTTAAGTTTTTAAGTTTTAAAAACACATACATGCTTTGTATGTAATATAGATAGTAAAGATTTGGAAACTTCTAGTCTCCGTACATCAAAAGACAAATTTCATATCATGTCCAGATGAATATAATTACTATATTGTCACAATAAAACTCTATACATTCATGTATATATGAGTGTATATATTCATGAATATACGAGTGTATGCATCTCCTTTGTAGCTTGTTTCGACAAACGAGACTACATGTAAACTCTTAGTTTGGTGATTAAAGTTGTAAGACTATAAGTCTTTAAATTTTTTAGCTAACTTGATCTGCTCAAAGCCTCAGACCATTTGTTGAAGTCCAATTATATGAAAAGGCCCACATTTCTAGCCCACATGAGTGCGGAGAAAATGAAACAGAAGCTAGGCTTAATACACATGATTTTAATGAGAAAATTTAATATAAAATATTTGAAACATTCTTTTGAGTTACTTATTTTGGATGCATGTGAAAAAATCATATGTATACTTGATACTTCTCTAATCCCCGCCCTTAAGTTTATAACTACCGTGAAAGGAAACGCATACGATCATTTCCTACATTTACTGCACACCAGCAGATTGATATAGAAACGCATACCATCCATTTTGACCCATCCTAAAATTTGCTTGTTTATAGGGTGTCAAACACGTTATCATTATCATAACCATCAGTGTTCATAGCCATAAAATTTCTTATCCAACATTAAAAAGGATTATTAGTTCATATTCTAGTAAGATAGGATTAGGATAATGTAAATGATACATAAATAAACCAAAACCTTAAGTTACAAGATCGACACCCAATCAGTGAACTAACCACCATAACATTTCTTATTAGACCTTGAACCAGTGAATGTCAAACCTAAAATGGTCTTGCCTTATTTAGTACAGCTCTTTTAATCATGTAGTTTCTTTTTTATATGATTTATTTCACGATATTAATGCAAAATCTCTTCAGAAAGGGTAATAGATTTACAACCATGGCGAATTGTAAATAGGCGTGACAACAGATTTTGTTTGAAGAAACTTTTCCAAAGCTTCTATCCCATGATCCACCCCAAACCCGCTCATTTTGTATCCTCCAATTGGGCACCCGGAATCAAAACTATGATAAGAGTTTATCCAAATGACGCCTGCACGAATTGATCTTGATACCCTGTTAGCTATGTTTAAGTCATTGGTTACTATCCCAGCTGCTAAGCCATATCTAGTCGCATTAGCTCTTGTAATCGCCTCTTCAACCGTCCTGCAAAATTAGTGATATGTCACAATTTACAGAGATTAAAGTTTTAAAGTTTGACCCATTTGTGTAGTCATAGGTTAATTTTGGTTGTTTTATGTACGATATCTCCTACAAAGAAAAGTTGAAAACTTAGCTTAAATGGAAAGTTCTAAATTTCTCAAATCACTTTATGTAAACAAGTGCATTAGTACTAAATTAGTTAATACAATAAGCAATCATAAACTATTCAGACACTTCGAAAATTGAAGAAAAGTTATGGCAGTCTTTCTAAAATTACCCGCTCTTTGGCCATTATTAAACCCGTAACCTAGACAGTTAGCAGAAAATAGGAATTAACTATATTTAACGAAAGAAACTGGACTTACTTGAACTTCATAAGAGTCATAACCGGACCAAATATTTCATCCTTTGCGATAAGCATATTATCCTGGTTAACAGTGAGGTAATATTATGAACAATGCATATTTAGTTCTTAAAATGTTGTTTTCGACATACATACCGTAACATTTACAAAGATTGTTGGCTCGATATAGTATCCCTTTTCCCCACAAGGTTTACCACCAAATATTAACGATGCGCCTTCTCTCTTTCCATGATCAATGTACGAAAGTACTTTCTCGTATTGTTTCTTGTCCACCTACAAAAGGGATGTACTATTTCACTTTTATCAGTTATATTATAATTAACTAAATTGATCATAAATTCGAATTACTTGGGGTCCTTGAGTAGTAGAAGGATCAAATGGATCACCAACGACCCATGTTTTTGCCTTTTCTACCACTTTTTTCACAACTTCGTTATATATTCCTTCTTGAACAAAAACACGTGAACTACAAACACAAATTTCTCCCTACACACAAAAAATACTATACATTTTAGATGAAATCAATAAATTTACTATGTGAAATAACCAAGCAAGACCCGAAAAATACTTTGTTGGCAATACTCCCAAAGACAGCAAGATCTGCTGCTTGATCAATGTTTGCATCGTCAAAGATTACGAGAGGGGATTTCCCTCCAAGTTCAAGAGATACTGTTTTCAAATTGCTTGCAGCCGCAGCATGCATTATAAGTCGTCCAACTTCAGTTGATCCAGTGAAACTAACCTGAGAAAGAAGGTAGTGAAAATATTAACAATTGTTTTTTAAATAATGCTACAAATATTGTAAGAACAAAGTTGTAACAATTGTGAAATCATAAATGCAGAAAGTGGTTAAACTATTTTTTACATAAGTACAAGATAGTTGGTAGATTTCAAAACGGAGACGAGATGGAAAGACTTTCGTGAGAAGAGATGGTAGGCTTGATATGTGCTTGAAGTAAAAAATAAAGTAGCTTGGAAGGTTTTGGAAATTTTCAAGCAACTTTATTCATTACATGTTCAAATGGTATTTTAAACATAATTTATGGAATGAAGACCATTATGCAGAATACATATTTCAAAAAAGCTTTTAATTCTTGCTACGTATACTCTGC